>JAIPRL010004812.1:0-35629 GCA_025469235.1 Pemphigus obesinymphae | reverse complement strand
CATACGCACTTACTATATTTAATACCTTATCCTCTAATATTACTCTCACTAAAATAACCCTATCACTTTTTCTAATCACCTCTACCACTTTTCCTTTCATTTCTTCATCTAGTATCACTCCCACCCCTTTCCTTGTACTAGTTCTTCCTGAATATATGATTTTATACCCCTCTTCAATCTCTCTTGCTCTCACCCCTTTCTACTTTGTTTCTTGCACACAACAAATATTCACATTCCTCCTCTTCAAAACTTCTGCTAACTCCCTACTCCTATCTGTCAATGTTCCTACAGTCCACGTACCTACTCGCACTTTGAACCTATCCTGCGTACTCAAGTGCGAATCTAACCCAAAACACTTTGGTGCTTTCCTTACACCATCGACATCACGGCCGTTGGGTAGACCCGCACATATAACTGATGGAACGGCTACCGCAGCCGCTGTCAGGCTGGTACTGGTCACTTGGTCCCTTAGGCTATCTGCACACTCAAGTACCCAATTTAGTTTTCCCCGCGAACATCCGAGATGGGAAAACTCGCCTACATTCTTTTTAAGACTTCTCATACTTTGTTGACAAGTGTTATGCCGGCTGTCGACCTGACGCAACCTCAATTAGTCGACTTCTACGACAGGCATGAGGAAACCGTGGAGGTATTCTTAGCCCCCTCCGCAGGGATTTTCTATATATAATATATATATAATCGCATTATAATATATATATAGAATCAAAATGTACCTAATGTGGACCCAATGTGTACCTAAATGTACAAAATATGAAAGATGAGAATATTTGTTGTGCTCTAGTGTGAAGTTTTTTTGAAAGACTAAAATCCGTGATTGAAAATCGTGAAATTTTAAAATATAAAAAAAACCACTCTATATTTTGTGTACGTTTTAACTCTGCGATTACCAAGATAGAGAAGTTGTTGTTATAGATCGTGAACGTATTTTAATACCGCTAAAATGGGTGTGTAGCATCCTCTTAAGGCTAAAATTAGTCGTGTTATTATTGTGTAATTACGATATTTGTTTAAAAAGAAATCATTTAAAAGTGTTTTCGCAGTTCCAATAGTGGGTACATATATTGTATAATTTTGGATTTTGGTATCAACAGGAAATAGCGAACATAATATCCGATGATCGTACACCAGCGTTTTTCGATTAACTAATTCTACCATGGTTCTACGAACTGATGGAAAATATAAAATAAATCTCATTTTAAAACCTGTATATAAACCAGGGTTGTAACGTATAAAACGTATAGTATAAAACTCTTAATTTTATACTGCTATATGATACAAAATTAATGTAAACATTTTTATCATGCTTATATTGCATGCTTCGTCTTATCCAGATCAACCACAATAAATATAACATTAAACATGGTATATAATAGAAAAATATTATAAAGAAAAAAATGGAGCATTTCAAACTTTATTCCAAAGTCGGAAAAATGAGCCGAATAAATGCATTTTGGTTTTTTGCTAAAAATAAACACTCGGAACTTTATTGTTTGGCGCATAAATTACCTACTTAATATTCCTGCGACGAAAATGCCAGAGCCCATCAAATGAATATTAAGTATTACCTATAGTATTATTATTATTACATTACATTAATATTATTATCAGTAATTATTTTAATAGTTTAAATTTCCAAATTTGAGGAAAAGACTGGTAGTCAAATATGTTTTATTTTTATTTTGTAAAGATTTATTTAATTTTTTTAAATTTTGTTTTTCAGTTTTTATTTTTATTTTATGAATTTGTATTTTATCTTCATGTTTATACCTATATAATATTATGATATTTAATAATATTAATTATTAAATATAAGTTTCTAAGGTATTCTTACAATTCTTTTTTTTTTTTTTTTTTGGTACATACCTATGGCTTATTTTTCATTTAATAGTAAGGAATATACTATACAATTGCAAATACAAAAACTAATATTTTATATATATTATTAAAAATAAATTAACTTGAAACATTCACATTGATTCTTAAACTGTGTTTATATTTTAATGTTAATATAAAATAGAGAAATTTTTTTATACCTTTTATACATTATAACATACGTTTAATACGTTTCATACGCGTATATTATCATCCCTGATGAAAACTACAATTTCAAATAATATTTTTAAAACTGTCAATCACATTTTAATTCTCATATTTCTATTTTGGTAAGTACCGTAATCGTTAACCTACCATAATAGTACACAATATGTACTATTGCAAGCGCGTGAAGATGTTTTCCGCCGTGTTTTAAACGTGTGTAGCATTTAAGGGGCCTCGTGAGAAATCGTACCAAGAAAATTTAATTTTTTTTAAATTTTTATTGTAATACAAGTGGTTTAAAATTCAAAAATTGTCTTAATTTTAAATACAAATATTATTTAATTAATGAGAAATAATGTTCGAAATTTCAATTTAATTTAATTTAGGTAAACGTGTACCTTGTAATAACAATCCTGTATACTTATAGGAAACGCAACTAAACGTACGGAAACGCTCGCGTTCGACCGATAGGTAAGGCGGAAACGCCGTTTTGAGTGCGTCGTCGACCACGGTTGACGTCACACGGTTGACACTGTTACCACGGTTACCGGGCATTGACGTCACCGCCGCCTTTATAATGAAATGCACACAACTATACTGAATATCGCGCCGACGCGCCGTGCGGTAATAATTTTATTATTATTTATTGTTGCAAAGCAAAACGGCACTTTCGCGCCAAATTATCGTATCTGGTGCAGGTATAACTGCACACGTTTCGCGGATCTCTGATGTTATAGAGTTTTAGTCCATGACGAAATAACATGGTATGCCAGCAACATGAACGAATTTGTTTGAGAACGGTACGAGTTGTCTCATGGAATGAAATATAATTTATCAATTATGCCATGAAAGTCTGACGTCACTCGGTCTAATATGCAGTCTTTTCAATATATTAATATCTTTATATTTATAATAATAAAATAGATCTATTTTGTCGTGATAGTAATATATAAATAAGTTTAATGTTTACAGAGTTGAACATATTTAATCAAGATAAACAGTAGATAACAATAATAATTATGATAAATGGACCGCCGAGTGACGTAGATACCATTCCGCAGAATTCAGTAATGCTGGCATATCATGTTATTTTGTCATGTTTTAGTCGATAAAATCATAGAACAAATACGCGTTTGAAATAATCCGAAAATCCTTAAAACACGCACCGAAAATAATGAGAATTAAACTAATTAATACCGGTAATACCTAATGCAATATGTTTCAAATTGGCAATTATTTATATATTATATTAATGATTTTTTTTTTTAACAATATATTGGTTTTAAAATACAAAAAGTACGTACAAACTGTAATATGCATATGTATATACTATAATATATTTCCGATTCGGCCGCTGTTGGTTTCAGTTGTCGGGAAAAAAACGTTTCATGACACGTATTTTTTGTACCTTAACAATATTTTTTTAATCCTGACCGTGATTTCTGTCACTCGTTGGACCACGGACGAAATTATATAAACTGCAGTGCGTACACTGCAATTGTATTTTAATATAAAAAAAAGAAAGACTTAAAATTTAATTCAAACAGACATATTGTGATACATATATATATATATATATTTATACTGCGTAATAAATTATAATTTCCGTCCGAATGGTTTTATGCTAATACTATACTCCGAAATAATAATTAACAAAAATGAGTTACCTACATTTATATATTGTGTATTGTGTATAATGTATATTGCGTACAATTATTTATTCATAATATTTTCTATTTTATTAAACAAAAATGCAATAAGTATTCATAAATCGCTAAAAACATATTAATATATGTAAAAAAATATATAGGTGTAGTAGTGGTGTACATTTAATAATTTTTAGAAAGTTTATTATAAAAAAAAATGTATATGATTTTTTCTACCGAATCTGTCTGGTGGCGTTAAAATATAATTAGAAAAATGATTCAAAACTTTGAAATAGGCTGTACGGGAAAAACAGTTACAGATTTTATGTACATTTTGATAAAAAAAAATAATAATAATAATTATTTCCATTATCCGTTGAACCCTTTTTAAATACTGTTCAACCCTCTCTTTTCTTTTGTGAACATTCATACGACTGGCAAAATGGCGATTACCATTCCATTATATCTCTCCTTGGCTCATTTAATTGGTCCGATTTTTTTAAACTCAATTCTGATATAAATATTTTAATCGATGAATTTCATTCACTTTTATTCTTTGCCATAAACTTATATATTCGTAAGAAAAATCCTTCTTCTTCCCACAAGTTCCCAATTTGGTATTCTTCCAATTTAAATTACAATCACAAAATAATTATAATTTAAAAATAAAATAAATAATTTAAAAATTAAATTAAAACAAAAAAAAATATTGCCCATTCTATTTTTAAATATTTTAAATCTCACACAAATTATTTGAAATTTTCTACCCTTCGTGTAAAATGTAAAAAAGACTACTCTTTATATTTATCAAATACGGAAACATCGCTAAAAAAGAATCCGAAACGCTTCTGGTCTTTTTTGAAAACCATAAAATCTTCTTCTGACTTCCCGGGCACTTTACATTTAAATGACGTGGTCGCTAATGATGGTCAAAGTATTGTCGACTTATTCGGCAGTTACTTTTCCTCTGCCTATAAAAAATCCAACATTTCTGTTACTGAATATCTACTTCCTGTCTCTAAATAGTTTGATGTCATAAATAACTACAAAATCAATATTATGCATATTTTTATGGCTTATTAGCTTTATTTTTATTTTATTGTAGATTTATTCTCATCCCTCCTTTATATTTTATTTTTACTTCTTCAATAAACCAGAGTTTATTCCCTTCTTACTGGAAATCCACATTTATTAATCCAATTTTTAAAACTACTTCAAATTATCGTCCCATCTCAATAACATCAATTCTTCCCAAAATATTCTCAAAAATTATAAATTTTTAATTAACTCTTATTTTTAAAAATATATTTATCCCGCAACAACATGGTTTTAGATGTAATAATTTAAAATTACAAATCTTATGGCATTTAAACAATTTATTCTGTATTTTTTTTCTCGTGGTTCTCAAACAGATGTGATTTATACAGATTTTGAGAATGCCTTTGACAGAATTGATCATAATTTACTTATTATTAAACTAGAAAAAATCGGTTTTGCCAATCCTTTACTGTCCTGGTTCACGTCCTTTTTTCACAAATATCCCAAATTCTAAAATATTACTTTTTGCTGATAATGCAAAAATATTTAAAGCCATTAATTCACTAACTGACGCTGAGTATCTCCAGAAAGATTTAATAAGTTTTAATAATTGGTGTAAATATTCTTTCTTTAAAATTTAACATTTGTTAATATTTAATATTAACAACTGTCAAACAATTACTTTTTCAAAAAAACTATGTAAATCTTATTTTTCAATTATAACCTAAATAATATTATTCTTTCTCGTACAAATTCAGACCTTGGTACCTATTCTCTTTGATGTCAAACTGCTGTTTTCTCTTCATATTATCTCTATAAAAAATCAAGTATTCTCTATATTTTAGGTCTTATTATGCGTAATTGTTCCTCCTTTAATGATCCTTTCATTTTTAAATGTCTATTAATTTTCATCGTTAGGTCTCATCTAGAGTATGCTACAATTATCTAGGATTTAAATACTATTGGTATTTCTAATCACATAGAAGCTGTTCAAAACAAATTTTTTCGTTTTATTAGTTTTAAATTTAATATCGAAAAGCTTCCTCATTCTAATTAGATCAACGTCAGTAACACTTTAAATCTTAAATCATTAGCTGATCAAAGAAAAGATTCTTATGTTATTGTTTTAAAAAATATATTAAATAATAGAATAGATGATTCACAATTATTAAGTCTTATTAACCTCAAAATAAACTATTATAATATTAGAGATCCTTGTTTATTTTATATTCCACATACCTTCCTTATAGATATATGTTATTCTCTCCTATTAACACTTTATTAACGAATGGTAAGTCTTTTAATACTTTAATTGATTTTTTTCCTTGATAAATGTATATTATAATAGTTATTAGTATTTTATTTTATATTGTTTATTTATTTCTCGTTGTAAATTCGATCTCATTTTAGTTATTAAATTATTTTGTCATTATTTCTATCTTCTAATTACTGCACTTGTACTTTGTATTTGGACTTCTGTTCGTGCCAAAAAAATAAATGAATAAATTATAATTTAACGGAGTGCCATAAATTCTTTGAATTATAAATATTTGAACAAAGAATTATTGAGTTGTTTTTAAACAATTTAACGTGAAATCTTTAAATCATGAATGGATAAACCTTGAATGGTTGAATGGTTTGAAAAGTTGGAATCAGAATTATCTGTAAATGACATAACTTGGAAACGGAAATATCTGGAAAAAATATTATTGATTATTATAATATTAATAAATCATTTTCAAGGAGAAAGGAATCTAAATGTCCTGGAAATGATTAAATCTCCCTCTACAAAAGCATAATTTTACGGAAGGTAAAGAATCCTAGAAATTAAATATGTTAACAAAATTGATATTTATATTAAAATGTGTATTAATATACCCTATCTTTTAAAATTGAATTTAAATCCGTAGAGATATATAATATGTTCCAAGTTTGTCATTTATATTAAAATGTCAATTCAAGATTCATCTATTCCATACAATATTTATTCCAGATATTATTGATTCATATTAATGGCGGTTCAAATTAATAAAAATTCAATAATTCTCAGATTCAAGTATATTATTATTATTAAACCGATATCATATTCAGTTTTTCCATGCGTCTATTCTATTTTTACAATTGTTATAAGTTCATATACTATATACATATTACACATTATGATCATATATATTTCATTTTTTTTTTATTATGATATAAAATATGATTATATATTTTCTATTATTATTTATTATTAGGTACACATTTTTTTATAAAATAAAATCGAGTACATAATATAATAGATTATATATACGTGAAATTTGTATTCCAAGAACTTAATTAATTTCCTATAAATTTTATGTATGTTTCGCTAGCACCCCTCACATTTAAATTTCAAATTTTTTTTTCATAGATATTTAGTATATAATACAAAAAATGGTTTTTTTCCGAAATATTATTCCACCACGATTTAGTATGGAATTTGTATGCATTTGTACGATCAATCGCGAAATGTGAATGCCACTACTTCATTTGTAAATTAACGATTTTCGCATTTTTCAATTTTCCCAACACCCCTCAACGTACAAAAAAAATGGTTTTTTCCAAAATATTATTTCGCCTTGATTTAGTATGGAATTTGTATGCATTTGAATGACCTATCGCGAAATATGAACGCCACTCATTCATTTGCAAATCAAGTGGCCTATACACACCACAATTTTTTTGGTCAAAAACTACTTATTTTAATTCCAACGGTCCGGCACGATGATAATGGTTACTTCGATAACAAATTTGAAAACGTTTATACATTTTTCATTAATTACTCGAGGGAATGATCGAGTCACATTTTTTATTTACATATTTTATACTATAATTAAAACGATTTAAAGTTTTCAAAATTTTGAACATAAATACCTAATTCAATAAATACAACTTTTAAAAAGTGGTTCAATCATTCGCTTGTAAATATTATGGAAAATTCGAATATTTTTTCAAAATTAAATTTTATGTACTCATTGCGATGTTCTGATGCACTAAGCCAAATATCATTGGTAGAATTAACAATATGCAATAATGAAATTTCAACAAACGAATATTTATTGAAATAATATAATTTTTATTATTTTTATGTATATATTGTTAAATTAATAAAAAATGTATTTATAATAACAAATTCACTTTGTAAATTTCACAAAATATATCAGTTATAATTTAATAAAAATAATTTGTAAAATTAATACAGATTTTATTATTATAATAAAATATATTATTAAATTGAAAAAAAATTTTGTTTAAATTGACTATTTTGATTAACAAATGGGCGTTTGTTCTACGAAGAAGAAGAAAGAAATGAACACAAAATATTTATAATTGAATTGAAAAAATATTTGTTAATTCAAATAAATTTATATTTAATTAGACAATTTTACCCAAGATATTGATAAAAGATATTGTTAAATCAATAATACATTTTGTTATTTTACTATTAAATTAACAAATATGTCCATCCGTCTGTCCTATCAATTTGTTGTCGTGGTTACCAATATCAATATTTACAATTATTTGTATTCGACATTAACAATCATAATATTAAATTAATCAATATTTTTATTGAAATCACAGATATATTTGGTTCAGTGTGGAATTAGTATCGTCTATTTGAGTGAAAAATAAAGATTGTTTCGTGGTTATAAAATAGATAAATGATATGTTCACGCGGGTTGGTGTAATGGCACTCTATATATACTTTAATACGCCTCACACAAACAATAATGTACTAAGACTGTATAATAAATTGCCTAAATAATACTTTTTAGAATCGTGTGGTGTGGACGCCTCTTAACGATTTAAGCATTTTGCTATTTCCCTAGCACCCCTCAACATACAAAAAATTGTTTTTATAATCGTTTAATACAAATATAAACGTCAACGACTGAAATCAGAAATCATAATATTATTAATTATTTATAGATACCTACCTTAGTAAATATACCTTTGGGCGTCTATTGAGGGGGGAAAAAGGGAGATATGTCCCCTAAGGATTTTCCGTAAAACTTTACATTATTTTATTTTATTAAATTACTGAAGATACTATTTATGCATTATTCGTTAAAATAAAATGATTTATTTCAATATTAACTATTGAAAATTCGCATTTTATCAATATACATTATACAGGGTTTTAAATTACGATGTTCACTCCGCCCACCCTCATGAGCTTTCCTAAATGCTACGCAATGTTGGTAATGTTATAATGTTGGTTACGGTCGGTAACGGGGTTTACACACATACTAATATTGTTTTATTCGACATTTTATTAAATTACGACAAACGAAATTTTCAATTTATTTGAAAATTGCCAATACCCCTTAAAATTATATAGCGCAGATTTTCCCGTTTACAGAACTTACTTTACTTACTGTTATTTATTCTTAATACTATATATATAATATATCATTACAGTAGGTACATATTATTGTAATAGCTCTATTTATATACATTTTATTTTACGATGTGGCTCAAAATTTAATAAATTCATATGTGGAAATGCTAGCGAAACGTAGTGCGTATAAATTCTACAATATTGATTTGTTTGAATTATAACATATCTTTGGAGAAACTCGGAAACACACTGTATTGTGCACATAATACTTCGAGGAATTGAAGGAAGAATATTATATTTTATATAGCCTATAGGCTATGACGATAAACCGTGAGCAAAATAAAGGGACCACCACCACGGTTATTGCCGTTAAACCGTGATGGGGAGTTGGTGGTTCGTGCGCCACGTGTGCATAAAATACATAATCAACAAATAAAATCATTATTTGTCAATTATATCCATATTAGAATATAATATCTAGAATATCTATTTAAATTAAAAGTATAATTCAATTAATTCTTTTTGGACCATGTAGATACTATATAAGTACTTATATATTCCTACATTAATTATTATTATCATATATCATATACCTATATTACGTTTGATATTATACCAGTGGCGGATCGTGCCAAGGAGCACACGGTGACGTGCCCCACTCAAAATATTGAATAAAAAAAAAATTATTTACCAAAAACTTAAACAAAAAATATAATATTTCGTCAATATAATATATAGTCAATATAACTGACAACTACGAGAAAAAAAATGCCAAGCGATCGATCGTATAATATTCATAATTAGGTGAATACAAGCTGAATGAATTTGCGGTAGGTAGGACAAAATCCCCTCGAAAAAAATAAAAATAATAAAATGTTATTCAAAGGGAGGGGGTTAGCAATTTATTAAATACGTATATGTAAAACAAAATGATAATAGTATTATAATATAAAAAAAATGAAATCATAATTATGTACAATTAATAAAAATAAATACATATGTACATAATATAGGTACTATTGTATATAAAAATTAAAAATTAAATTCAACATTTTTTTTTTTAATCTTTATTAAATGGGCCGTTTCATGTAAATATTCTGGTAAGGCCATTTCTTTCCAATAATTTAAGCACAATTCTGTTAATTTTGATACATTATTTTCGATTTAGGCTTCTGTACTCTGTTTTAATATTTTTAGGGTTGACGATTCATTTGAAATTTGAAGTGGGTGCTTCAATAAATATCCATATATTAGGATGGCCAACTCTCACAATATTTTTTAATTTATTATTCCATTCTTAATGCCTACCTAATAGAATAAATAATATGGTCTGCGGAGGAGTTATAGGGGTTTAAAATTAATTATCTACTCGTATTTAATATTCATGCTTCACCACTGTTTTCATTCATTTTTATTTTATTTATCTCTGGTGGGATTTTGTCCTACGTGTTTTGTAACCCGTGGAGAATTTGTCCGCTTTAAAATCTGGGGGGATTTTGTCCAGCCACAAATTCATACGCGGGGGAATTTCGTCCTAGATTACATACAACAATTAACTACGGGAAGTGCGTTATCCAGGCACCGCCATATTGGAATATTCAATTTTTATTTTTATCCAATTAATTGTACCATAATTTGTACCAATTTGTACCTCCGATTCCCGAATTTGTACCCAAAAATTTACGAGAGCTTCACGCCAGTATTGGTTTTTGGCATCTGCAAACGCGCTCGTAATAGAGTAATGCAGAGTTACTGTCATGAATATATATATTTAAAGTTACCCTAGCACCCGAGGTTTTACCGGGTTGTCCGATTTCGAGTATTTTTATCCCATTAATTGGACGATAATTTGTATAAATTTGTACAACCGATCCCCGAATTTGTACCCAAAAATTTCACAGAGAAAAATCGATTTTACTTTGTGGGTGCCATTTTTGCATAATATCCGATTTTTAAGGAGTGCTGAATAAATTAATCATTAATAAAATCTTTTTATAATTGTATTTAGTTTCGAGTTAAATACATACTCTGATATTTTCAAATATTTAGAACCAATATTTTTGGATTTATGAGAAAATAACCTTTTTTTTAACTTGTATTTTTCATCATATTCCAATAGTTATTTCTGATATTTTTTTTTTCAAAAATTGACAAATTATAGCTTAAAAGTACCATGCTAATAAAATATTGTACCAAAAAATGGGTAGGTATGCATGAAAAAATTATATCATAACGTCAAGTCTTCTGGTTGATAAATTTAAAATTGCTCACAGAAAAGTATAAAACAAATAATTACCATCATTGCGTACAGCGTAAAAATATTTTTCACTGTTCATGAATCTAAAATTTAGTCATTATATTATAATTTTTAGGACATTATTATTACTTTTTAAGTAATCAAATTCTATATCCCAATATTATTGTTTCAATAAATCCTATCTTCAAAAATTAATTATAGATACTTATTTAAGTTTTTAAAATCAATATTTTTTTATTTGGGGAGGGGGGAATCCAGTACCTTTGGACACCCTTTCCGTAAATACGGTATTATTTGCAATTTTTAACCTAACTTTCGTTCAAAATTGATGAGTTAGAAAATTTGTATTTAGTATTCTATTTACGTTTGCTATATATACATTACTGTATTAATTAAATTTCTGAGATTTAAATTATAAGAATTTTTATTATAGCCGTTATAATGATAACATTAATAATTTCATTTTGTGACTTAAAATTTAAATATTATGCTTACCATTGAAAATCCGAGATTATCCGTTTATGTTCTATGGATTAACTATTATTAAACGCGTGAGTTTATAAATATTATAATTTCCGATCACGTAAATTATACATTATTAAATGTTAATAATTAATAAATTTGCTTCAGTTATATAGGTTCGAATGCACGAAAGTGTTCCGTTAAAATATAAATATACCAAATTATTTTAATTTATTCAGGATTATACATATAAAGTTTATATTATATAATCAGTGGCGGCTCGTGGGTTTCAAAAGTGGGAGGGCGATTAAAAATTAATCATTTTTAAAAAGCATAGAATACAATATTAATTATGTACTAATTTAAAAGGTATTTATTAAACCAAAATTAATACCATATAGAAAAACAAAAATGTAAACGTTGTGTCCCGGAGATTCGTGTATTTTTTGCATACACGGACGTCGTGTTATCAATACATATCCGAACGTCCGTATATTTATCAATGCATACCCGAACACCCGTGTTATCAATGCAGATTCGGACGCAGAATATTGGAAAAATAAAATATTCTGTGCTTAGTGCTATATATAAAAAAAAAAAATATTTTTACTTTTTTATTATATTTTTTATAGTATGTGTTACATAATATAACTCATGACAAAATTTCGTCATAATGTAACTCGTATACTGTAAAAAAAATTAGTACGTGTTCTCCCAAAATATTATAATTACCCATCCCTTCGTAATTTTAGCATCATTTATTTGATTATTAACCATCTAAAACTTGTTTTACAGACATTTTAAAGCTGATTCCATCATCTTTGAGAAACATATACATAGTCGTTTTATACCTGTGGCGCTGAACGCTGTGTCTAGCCGGTTCAATTGAACCGGTGAAATTTAGGGCTGAGTGGGTCTTGTATAAAGTACTTGTACACTTTCGCAATTTATACGAAAGAACTTTGGGGGGAAAGGGTGTTTTATTTTGGATAGTTGAACCGCTTTACAAAATATACTTACTTCGACGTCACTGTATTATACAAATTTAAATGCCTGTACATCTCAACAATTAGGATTTTTTTATTGTTCGAAAATATTAGTAGGGTTATGGTTTTAAATAGTTGTGAGAGAGGGCGAAGGAGAAGAGATTTTGCGTCCGGATCTGGAACACGGACGCCCGTAAACGCAAAAAATACACGGACCTCTGGGTCTCTAGACACAGCGAAATATAAATACGTTTTACAAAAACCGAAAATTACAAAATAATAAAACTTATACGTTTTATACTCAAAATGTAAGCGTCCATATCTTTCATTTCACTAAACAGGTCTTCCGAGTTGTTTTATTTCAACTGTCTGTTAATATGATACTGAACTTTTGCCGAATTCTCCTTCCTATGTTTTTGTATTTTGATTGTATAGTTATGACTGGCATTTGTCAACGTCCCCTCAGAGCCGAGTGCTGTACCATACTCGATAATCGCGCAGATGAATAATACCTATTTCAACCATGCTTTTACCTACCATATATTTTTAAACTCCGATTACCTCATAGTGTTTTCATAACAACGGAAATAAATTTTTACTTTCGATTATAATATTTTGAAAATTCATTACCATGTAAATATAAATTATTGTTAATATTTAAATCAATATCTAACTTGTTAATAAGTAATCTGTTACAATTTTAGAGGGGGCGATCGCCCCGTCGCCTCTATACACCAGCCGCCACTGTAATATAAACTCTTGCTTAATCATTCTATCAGAAAAATGTACCTATACAGGTATGAAAAAATCAACACATCAGTCTATTTTAAAATGTTTTGATACATTTTAAAAAATAATTTACAAGTAATGTGTAATATTATTTTATGTCAGTATCAATTTTTATTTATTTATACAATTTTATTAAAAATATTATATGAACTTTTGAATTTCTCATCATATTATAAGAATATTGTGGAAAGATTAAACAAAAGATTATAAGGAATAACATTATCTAGTACACAATGTATAGGTATATTTTATCTATATTTGTATTATTAACATAATAAGATGAAATGGGGTAAGTGCATAAACGTAGTATAAGTGAATACAATTAGACATGTTATCATAAATAATACGTTATTTTTAGATACTAAAAATATTAGTATCGAAGGTAAATGGTACTTTTATGTATTTGGTAATACTGTACTGTGATTTTTCTGATTCTTATTAGTTATTATTTATTACTAATTACTATTTTTTTTTTAAACTATCTTTTGTTTATGAGAATAGACTGGTTTACGATTTTTTTTACATTATCAAATAAAAATAACATGCTCAACATTACTTTAAATTCCTTTAAATGATGAATACTAACTTTAAAAATTTTAATTTTGTATTTATGTATTTGACTATTAATTACAACTATTTTTCGATTATGCGCTTGGCCCTGTAGAAATTCTAGCCGAGGCAAAAGAGTATAATCACTAGAAGGAGGAAGTGTATAATAAATATCACACTTGTCTCATATGTGTATAAAAATCACTTATAATAATAATATTAATAATAATAATATAATACAAATAGGTATATATAATATATATACAAGTACCTAATGTTTAATAATTGTATTTGAAAAATGTCCTGTCAAACAAAAACCAAATTATTACATTTTTTGGGCGGGCCCGTTTTAGTTCGAAAATCTGATTTCATTTTACTCCACTTATCATTTTTCTCGAAAAAAAAAAAAAAATAATAATAATAATAAATTCCTTTTTCCTCCACGTATAATATACCATTTTTCTCCACTGTCCATTTGTCTCCAAATAATTTTTCGCCCATATATTTTATGTATTGGTAAGTACACTCAAAACGTACCTATTTAATTTGCAATATGATTTACTCGACGTAGTGTTTTACAGCAAATCAGGGGATAATTTCGGTTTAAACTGTCCGAGAGAGTGACCCGGCTTGATTTATATTAAGTGTAACCGAGAGAAGTAGGTACACTTAACCGTATACTTATATGTATGGGTCAGTGAAGGAAAATGGACAGTGGATGAAAATACGTATGGCCAATTTTTTGTATTACATTCTCTCGTTCCATATGGGTATATTATATTATACGCATAGAAAAATGATTAAATTGTGTGCTATTGTCTCTGCAGCTGAGACAAGTGTGATGTTCCAATTAAAAATAATAATAATTGAAAACTATAATTACGAGTATATTATATACTTTTAATTTGTTACATTTAGAAACTAAATTAATAAAGCTATATATATTATTCGCATAATGAAAAAAACGGCAAATGTATATAATATAGTGATGCATTTTGTATGAACTTTACATTTTTGGGTCATATTTACACCCCCACCTGACCTATATGACGCTGCATAGTATAGCGCATACTGTAGTGTTATTACCTATTATTTTATTAAAAATCTCGTCATCTATACGTTTATTATTTATTACGAAATAGAATATATTACACATTAATACGAATATAATATTATAATATATCGGTGAAAAAAGATAAAAGATAAGATATCCATATATACAGTTGTATATATGCGTATATTCATGTATATAGCATATAATCTAACTATATATACATATGCCTATGGACTTTACGAGCATATACATATAACTCATAAAATTTGTTTATTTTTTGTTTTAGGGACACGTCTCGAAAATCAACCGACGTATTATCATCGTATATATTATATTATAGTAGAGACCCGGCGCGTGCATATCTGCAGCAGCAACAGCAACAGCAGGAGCAGCAGCAGCAGCCGGTGACGGTGGTTGTAAAAATGAAAAATAATAATTTATACGCGGCGAGAAGAGACCGGGCCGCGACCGAGAGTAACCAGAAGTGTATACCACTACCCCTGTTCAGTTTTATCGGCCGGGGGAGGGGGGAGGGGGGAGCGACCGAGAGACGATACGATGACGGTCACGCAATAAAAAACAAAAAAAAAAAAAAAAAAAAAAGGAAATCCCTTCGACGACGAGCTGTCGAACACCCGTAAATCTATATACGCGTATGTACTGGCAATAAATCCTTTTTTTTTTCTCTCTGTTTTATAGAGGCGATGAGTAAACAGGAAGAACACGGATATTTCGGTCTTTACGTGCGCGGCGAGAGAAAAAAAAACTTTTTTTTTTTTTTTTCTTTCTTTTTAAAACGTTCTGTTTTTAATCATCATCGTGTTGCCGCCGTCGCCGCCGGTCGGTCGGTCGGTCGTGTCGGCGGCCGGTGGAAACCCGTCTCTCACGCCGCTCCGGTCGTATAAACACACACCCGATCTCGCTCATTGCATGCCGTGTAATATGCGCTTGCGGACGGACAGACGGTAGACTTACACCGCACCACGTGTACACGGCGTGTTATACGACAACGTGGCGCGTTTACGATTGGCTATCGACCGACTAATATTTTTCTTTTTCTGTTTTTTTTTTCTTCTTTTTCGTCAAGGGAGAAAAACGAATTGACTCACTGGAATTGTGCCGTGCCGTGCCCCGGGGACTCGAAGGCCGTACAGAGACTCGCGAGCCGCAAAATGTCAAGAAAAATATCATGTTAGAGCCGAGAGAGAGAGAGGGAGAGAAAGAAGCGTTCTCGATTATCGTAAAATACGAAAATACATTGCACACAATTGCCCCGATTTTCGCATACGCTAGATTATATTATAAGTTCCAGTGGTGGATTTGGGGAGGGACGCGGGAGGATGCCGGAGATACTCTTCGTTTTTTACATGTTTAACACCGTACCGCTTCTAAATTTATTTGTCCGAGGAACGCAGTATTTGTTTTGATTTTCATTTAACATATTTAAAATTATATTTTTTTTTTTTGAATTTACGAAAACGAATGGTTTCTTGTCTTTGTCACCATAATAAGTTGTTTAGATAAAAAGCACGATATGAAATGTTGAATAGTTATGATCTATTAAATCATATAGGTGATAAATAATCTTCATTATCCGTGAATTGCTAAAGCCTAAAAGGATGGCGAAATCAATGCGACACCGATAAACTTCATTTCGGTCTACATCCACACAACTTCCTCGATTATTCATTTAAAAGGAAAAGCGTTAAATTATTTTGAAGGAGGAATGCTTAAACTATGCTATCTTGAAAATATGTACCTAATCTAACAATGGTGTAAAAAAAAATGTTGGGTTTTTCTATTCTATTCATGTTATATAATAATCTAAAATGTTTTTAAAAATGACCCCTGATTACGAAAATTTGGATAGGGAGTATGGGGGACAAAGTCCTCATCCACGGCTTACTTTTTCTCTAATATGTCCCGAAACGCTGATTTTTAACTAAGCTCAGAGTCCGTTCTTATTTTTTTTTTCCAATTCAACCACTGATTATAATATGTAATAATATGTGTAAAAAGAGTGAAATGATTTTATTTTTCAGAAGTGCACGAGTTCATCTAGAAAATATGTTCATTAGTTATAGTTCAGATAGATATTTCCGTTTGATAAACTTAAGCGTTGAGTACTGTGATTCATACACATAAGTATAGTACAAAATATCGGCATGTCTATTGGAACATTCCTTGGTTACCTATAGTAGGTATTTTTCTTCTGAAACCTTTTTCCATATAATTCTATGGTCAAAACGCCATTTGGTTTCAGTCCTTTTAGTCCTTACAGTTCTGGTAGCTTCAATTTTACAGACACCGTATCCTTTGTAGTCGGCGATGAAACAGAACAGATCAACGGCAAAATGATTTTTCAGGCATGAAAGTGAAGGTTCAATAAGTGCAGTTCTCAAATCATTAAATCTGCCATTGATTTCTTCAGCAAGACCAGACACATATTACACAAATAATATAATTATATTTCTAGCTGAACGTCTGGAAGGCTTTCAGTCATTTTTTCAAACGTTTGAAATGAGCGAATGTTTTAGTCTCGAGGTATTTCCGAAAGAATCTAAATTTTCTATTAAAGTTATATGCACTCTGCGTTAAATCAGAAATAAGATTTTCTCTTTCTTGTAATGATATGTTTAGAATTTTTAAAATCACTTGTTTAAAAATCTAAAAAGCCAAATCTAACAACCACTGGAGGGCCAACTCCACAAAAAAGTGATGCACTGGTGCGTAAACAATGTTACCTGGTCATCACAAAAGTTAAGCTTTGTCAGACTGGGCACAGTTTCCATTTAATTATATTTATTATTTACTTTTTAAAATCTGTATTATCATTTCTCTTGGTTTCAAGAGTCATACGAAATTAACTCAAGAGCCGCAGTTTGACCACTCCTGGTGTATAGTATAATATATATATATGAAATTATATATAGAAGGGATGTACCTTTAATGGTCAGACGATCACATTATCGGTGAGGCTAATTTTTAAAGTAGAAAATTGAATATTGTTATAATTTATAATATTTATGGTATACGCATATATAGTACCGTATAGGTATATAATAATACTAGCTGAATTATTATATATACCCCAATTTTCGGTGAAACATCACGTCCAGTAAGCAACAGGTTAAATAAAACATGGTTTAGGCATGTGCTTCTAGCAGGGGCGGATCATAATAGGGGAGGGCGAATAGGAACGATTGAGAAATAAGGGGCTAATTCCTATTTAAAATCATTTTTATACTCCTCGAATAATGATGAAAAAATACTCCAAGGTGGGGACGATGGCCATGTCCCCCCCCTCAAATTTGCCCCTGGCTTAGGGATCGCAGATTAAATTCTAAAAAATACGGGACATTTCTATTAGACTTTAATAGTTTTAAAAATTGAATATCACACATAAAATTATAACAGCATAAAATTCAATTTTTGAATGATTTTTCTTATAGAATTATAAAAATAAACTTTTACCGTGTATATTTCATACATATTTTTATCCCCTTTCCTCAAGTTTATTCTTCACATGTAAGAAAAATAAATGACATTTTCTATCAGTGAAATTCGTTCTATCCGAAATTCGAAAACGATAAATATACATTATGCAAAACTAATAGGTATAAATTTCCACTTCGTTCAGAAACCATAATTGTTTTAGAATGATTTTCCTTAACAGAATTATTAAAGTAAGGCAATACGTAACATTTTCAATTAAAAACATTTTGTAGATATAATTTTTAAACAATAATAATTGGAAATAGAGTGTGATAAATAAAAAAAAGCAATAATTATAATGCCCTTAAAATGAATATAATGACTACATTTTGGATTCTGAATGGTACAAAAATATTTATTCGGTTTACTATGATGTTTATTTGTTTTATATTTTTCTGTAAGAAATTTATCGACCAGAAGACTTGACTTGATAACAGCCCTTGAAATTGTATATAGTACGAAAAGTTTAATGTATAGTATTAAATTAGCAATTGTGTTAAACAAATTCTACATATTATAATTTATAATGTTATGACGAAAGAAATAAAAAAGGTCATTCGAAGGAAAAATGTATTTATATGTAGTACGAAAATCAGAATATTTTAGGTACTGCTCCATAATCTAATTTTTGCATGCGTACACATTTTTTAGTACAACATTTTATTAAAACGTACTCTGAAGAGGTAATTTGTCGATTTTTGAAAAATATATTAGAAAAAATTATCAAAAAATGACGAAAAATACAGGTTAAAATAACGGTTCTTTCTTCATAAATCCGAAAATATTGGTTTTAAACACTTGAAAGTTTCATAGAATATGTATATTTTATTCAAGCTTCAAAAAAATATAAAAACAAGATTTTATTAATGATTAAAATATATAAATATAAATATGTGTTAAAAATGTTTTAAACAAATATTCGAGTTTCAAATTAATTTACCATTTAAAATAATTTTACGAATGTGCATGGAGTTTTTTGGTAATTAAAATTTTATAAAATATATTATTATTACCGTAGTTTTTAGGTACTTTTATCATTTATTACCATACTTAGAAATAATCAGCTTTAAAATTTAAAGAAAACTCATCAATTAATATTTAAAATGATACCAAATTAATGTTTTAATATTATATTTTACAAATCTCATGACCTATCCTATAGTCTGTTTTTATGTAATATTTCTGTCAAATACTGTAAACTTTTTCGTCAGGTAAACTTATACCTAAATATTAAACAAAAATATTCTTAATTTTCAAATAGGTACATATCTTAAAATAATTTAAAATTAAAAACCACAATTTAGGTACTGTACGAGTTTTTTTTATAATACTGTTAAAAAATTAGAAAAATATGCAATGTTAAAAAAGTTATTTTGTCACTCATTTTTATTCATACTTAATGATCACATTTTTCCATGTGATGTAAAATATCTTGCAAAAATATTCAAAAAATATTAAAATTATATGTATTTAATACTAAAAATTTTGAAAAGTTCAAAATTCAAATGAAATATTTTGAATAAGTATTATTTATAATAATAGTGAACGGACCACGAAACCCCCTTCCCATTTACAAACAGTTCTTTGTCTTTAATGATAATAAAATATATAATGGTTACATAAATCATTGGTTTTCAATATTTTTTAGATCTCCACTAGAAAAAAGTTGAAAATACGGCACTGTATATTATTAACCCTCCGTTTTTTGAGCGGGGTACATAATATGTAAATTTTACTCCAGTGTTTTATAAACTAAATGTTATAATACAAATATTTACTAATGATATAGTCCAACTTCCGTTTACCATTCGCATATATTTATTTATTTATTTTAATATCAACGCCAAATGGCAATTACAAGATTAAATATACATAGGAAATAATAATGGCAAAAATAAAACAATGAATAACAAAACAATATAAACTTAAAACATAACTATTTACATACTTAACTAGATTAGAGTAGCTCTTCTTAGCATTCTATTCATAGGATGATTGTTGTTATAGGAGGTGATATGAGAAGGAATGTTAAAAGAGGTGCTGTGAGAGGGAACTTGATTTACCTTTTTATCATTCCACAAACAGTTATCGTAGCTTATTGGTATGAAAGAAAATTTTCCACCTCGAAATAAATACTTACTGGATTCTACACTAAAATAAATGATTGTGACGTTGCCGATCGATTTGTCTTTTCGATTATCTACATTAATATATTATTTGATTCGCTATTCAGTATATTCACAATATTTTAAAACCCTATTAAAGTTAATTTTGTTTAAGATTAAAACAAATTATTATTTATTTATCAAGAAGTTTTAATTATTTTCATAAAAATATTGTCGCGGTAATCATAAAATTATTATTATTATTATTATTTAGCATTAATGTACATCATATTTATAATTACCGATATAGGTGCCGTATACAAAATTAGAACAGATTGGAATACTGCGAAATCATGCGGGTATGATAAAAAAATTTTAGAATTGTGTTTTACTGGATTTTTACAACACTATAACGGGTCATTTTAAATAGGTCATCACTCTGATGATTCTAATATATTTTTTTTAAATTTACTATTAAAAATATAAACTATAGATACATTATTATAAAATATTATAAACTCAAAATTACAAAAATAATACACTTTTAATTACGTACCTACACTGTACATGTAAGTCAACAACTAGGTTGTCATTTTCAGTGTGAACCGAAAACTAATCTCTTAGCCCCAATTAAGAGGATTAGTTAGTTCACTCTGAAGACATAATGTTTGTTTAAGTACGTATACGGCATTTAAATTGTATTGTTTTTGTAATTTTAAGTTTTTAATATTGTATAGTATAATAGTTACAAATCCTGCAGTGTATTTTAATATATATATTGAATTAATAATAATAAATAATAATATTGTCAATATTGAATTATTTATATACATATTTCTCTTAAATTATGTACAAAAATTATATTATATACTCTTGGGCGCCACTTTGTAATAATTGTTATGTAGTATATACATATATATACTATAAAGATAAGATATATTTAAGAGGATGGCACACATGCGATTTTTAATGGGTTCTGTATAGCAAAAAAATAGAAGAAGGGGTACTCTCAGGTTTTCAATAAATTCCTTCGAACTATCTAAAAAATAATTAGCAAGGGTACTCTCAAAATATTGTAAAATAGTAGAGAAGCCCGTCCTCATGCTTCCTCCCCAATTCGGGCACTGTATATTTATATATAGGTACATATATATAAAGGTAAATATTTAAAATATGATGTGTTATTAGTTAATTTATTTTCTCTCATCACACATTTATTGTTCCAACATTAATAATAATATAAGTTAAATTATATAAGTGTACTGAAAATGTTTTGAAATTATTATAATATTATATTAAATAACATAATATATTTTACATTATTTTGGTTAATATAAGTATCTATCGTTGAACAAATAGGTTAAGATGTAGATAACTGGTAAGTTGCGTAGTGAAGTCGGAGAAAAGCGAACACGATTGACCATAATTTCCGGCGTAACGATGTCTAAGGCGTCTAAAGCGGTACGAAATAAAACCACCATGATTGAGCATATATAAATAGTAATTGCGATGTTACCGTCGTACTCAATTGAACATCAACGGTCTATATTATATGCGTACAGGCGGTGCGAATTGTTTCACTTTGTTTTATTTATGTGGTCGTTAAGCGTTTCACAGCAAATCGAGGGGTTTTTTTGACCCGATTGCTTGTGACACCCCTCTGGTTTATAGGTGGCACCGAAACAAGTACACTTAAAAATTAAACAATCAGATGTCAAAATATCGGATGTGGCAACGTCGCTTAAAATATTCGATGCTTAATCGTGTTGCTGAATATTTTATGCTCAATCGTGGGATACCCGGTGTAAATGTGTGAGTTCGACAATATAGATTATATATAGACGTACAATATATGTATTATAGAGAATATATATTGAATGACCATTCTCAACTGTATTATTAAAATAGTGCTTGAAATATTTATAATATACGTGATTTATGGCCGAAGTAACTATACTTAAGATGTGGTAACTGTAGGTATACTTAACTGTATATTGTTCCCCCCCTGTATATGTACATATATATATATATATATATACATTATACAATGTACATGGTATACCGCGGTATGTATAAAGACACGTCTTTTGTTATTCTATATAACCTACATTTATGGATTCGGAATGGGATTTAAAAATATAATATTATTGTGTGACCAAATAAGGAAAATAAAAGTATATAAACTTAGGGTATGAGAAAATTTCGACCTTATGCTCAAAAATCTCCTCTATTCGGTCCGTTTGAGTTCAATATAATATATGCATTGTTATAAGTTGACCCATGTGAACAATTATATTACAATATTGATGACTTATATAATTTACGACTTTTGAAATAAACATAAAACATGTCTTTCAATTTTGAACGCGATACTGACATTTTTTTTGTAACTTGCCGCCTTAAACCATCGATTTTATATAGGTAATAATTAATGCTTAAACGTTCTCATTCTTAAAATGCATATAGAACACGTTCCTTATTTCAATGAATGTTAAAGATTTTGTTCCGTCCACAAGGACCATTTTTCACTAGGTACCTATTGATATTGAAAATATAAAATATAATTCTTATTTTTGTTATATACATTGTAAATCACATATCTAATATTCTAATATATAAGATAAATTACGAAAACTATCAATATTCGGTAATTACAAATAATTTTATAATACCTACTACTATTTTGTTATAATTAGTACTTACTTACTTATGTAGAAAAATAACTTTTATTTGAAAAAAAAAATTGGTATTTTTTAATCAAAGGATATTATTAATTATTGTCTATTATTATTGAGTAAGCAGTGATATATCATCTTAATGGACAATTTCGAAATATCAGTTACCTAATTCTGTGATAAACTTTTAAGTGATAATTCAGAATTATATAAGGCCATTAGACTATATAGGTTTTAAATTGGTTAGATATAGATCGGAGTATTACTTTTGAAAATGTTGAATAAGTACGGAAATTTTTTTAAATTTAATAGGTATGTGTTTTATTTTCATTTTATTATTATGATTGATAAAGTGTGAAAAAAAATCGATTCTATATCATATGAAAAAGACTGATGAGTTCAATTTTAGGTTTTTACAAAATTCAAATCGGTTCATTTTAATCGTACCTATAGGTACCCGTGCCAGGTCTATATATTATGGTATAGATACAAAATAACATGCCACATCTAGTCCCCATAGCCCTTCATAATGTTCATTATATCTGGTTATAAATATGTAAGTATACCTACTAATTTACAATTATATATAATGTGAATTTTGTAATCATTATGTTATAATGTTATCAAAATATGGTGAAATTTCCTACGTTTTTGTTTGTATATGTTTTTTTAACCCTTCTCCAGAGATTTACAGCGAGTGTTCTGCACCGTTTATTATATTCATATGTATATTTTATAGTTTTTTAAGTACACGAATATCCTAACCCTAATTATGAGTAACGTGTGAGGAGATAGTGTAGGATGACTCGTGCCACGAAGAAATATTTGGCAGGGATAATGTGCGATGACAGTTTTTTTTTTTTTTTTGTATAAATGACAAAGTGATTTTGATTTTTTTTCTCTACGGCCCTTTTACTCAACATGTTCCGATCGCGTTATACGAGGTGCGAATGAGTGCACTTAGAACCGGGTTTGACATCGAGGAAAAAAATGTGATTTGTCGTTTAAAAAAAATTGAAATAAAAAACAATTACCGTACATGTCAAACTTTATAACTATATATAGGTACCTATATTAAGTTATGTCCCACGCAATTTACATAACTCATACCTACATAGGTATAAAAAGTGTATAGCATAAGTATACTCATAAATAAATATATAAGATAATAATATTATTATCTACTGGGTATTACGTCATTATGCCACGTGTTACAGAGTTTAATATTTTGATAAAATATTAATTTGCAATATAAAAAAATTGACAAAATTAATCAATTTAACTGAGAAAATGATAAAATTACGAGTAATAAAGTAAATCAAATATAATATAAATATAAAAAATATTCTATTTAGTATAATATATGTATTTATGAAAGTATATTTGAAGTTTTGTAGTATTATTATTCTCAAGAAATGATTGATACAATCTGTTGTCTGTATCATAAATATAAATTATAAATATCAAATATATTATATATAAATTCATCGCCGAACAAAAACGTAATATTAATATAAAACGTTATTTAGTATAAAATTATCAAATTATGTTTGATAAGTGTGATGCTCCATGATTTAAATTTTTTAAATTTCTATCATTTAATGCTTAACTCGAGTATAGATAATAAAAAAAAATGTATTTATTTTTCTAACCTAATAAAGTTATAATAAAGGCAATTGATACTTATAAAAATAAAAATAAATATATACCTAGTACCTACCTATAATACTAATGGTTTCTTTTACAAAAGTAAAGAGTTATCTTAAATTATAGTAAGAATTATCTTGAATTGAGACAAAGCACATCTCTAATATTTCATTATGTTATAGGTATAGGATTAATTATTTTTAGTTTAATTTTAGATTTGTATATTTAATTTAATTTAATTTAAATTTTTTATATTTTTTCTAATTTAATTAATTGTTATTGTTTTTATTTAGCTTGTACGTTTTGTATAATAACATTATTAGGTACATCACATATTGTATGCATGTAAATTTGAATTTAAAAACGGACAGTTTTTATCTAATAAATAAATAAATAAGTAAATAGACATGTTATATATTTTAACTTTTAATGAATGGTATAGCAAAAAAAATTCAATATCTATACATAATATAAAGTTTTTTAATTTCCCTCAATTTTTCACGAACTTATTATTTTGAGATTAAATTTGGCAAATAGTTATAATAAGTTTAATAAAGATAAGTAGTATTTTGAACAAATTTGAAGTTTAAATCTTCATTTTTTTCGACCTATTTTTAGACTTAAATTTTTTAGACTAAAAATTTCCCTAAAATATTATTAAAAAATTACTTTATTTTCTGTAGGAATTTTTTTAAAGAAAATTTGTGCTATTACATAGTTTTATATATTATTTTTTGTAACATTATCTAGGTCAGAAAGTATAGGTACATTATTGTTATTATCTTAACATCTGATAACGACGGGCTCAGTACCTAAAGTCATTTCAATGATTATATAGGATAGAAATGTCAAATGATTGTGTCGTCGAGAAAATATAAACGTTATAAAATAGTACACTGACAGTTTAAATACATGAACTATAGATTATTTTAATGTTAAATTATTCGTTTTGAGTCGTTTAAATTAGGTATAGCTACTAAGATACACGTACAGTTACAATGGTTTTAAATTGAAGAAATAAGAAATGCAAGTGGAATTTACAATTTACAAGTATAAAACTAACAATCAAAAAGTGAAAAGTGTCTGTGAGTTTTACATTCGTAGAGTTTTTCATTCAAATATTTGTTAAACGACATTTATTTACGGACTCATTATTATAATACAAAGTAAATATCTACGAATTGTACTTGAAATAGGAAATTAAATATTTATGATGTTTATATTATAATATTTATGTACGATGATAAAGCTTTCGTGTTTCAAATTAAATTGTCAATTTAAATATTTTAAAAACATTGAGAAGTCGAGTAGATTAAAACTGTAAACTGCATTTATTTTCTTTAAAATACAATAAGAATAATAATAATAATAATCCTATAGACAGAAAAAAATATAAATATGTTCTTAAGACATTTCAGTATTACGTAAAATAATGTTCTAATAATAATATTTTAAGAAATACATTTTATACAGAAAATCAATGTTTAAAAATAATGTTTTAAAATGGTTTTAACAACATTATAATATATAATAAAAAAATAAAAATATAATTTTTCGTAGGTATTTTAAATATTTTTTGAATTATTTTATATAAGTTTTCTAAACACTTTCTAAATATTTTTATAATTATTGTTTGTATTTCAGAGTACAAAACACAGATTATTTGTATAAAACGCATATGTTTTTGAAACAAAGTTTATGTCTACAATTGCTATAGATTACCTACGCTAAAATTGCAAAAACTGTAAAAAAAAAAAAAAAATTAAACACCATAGTTAACTTAACCCAAGTTTTATTTTTAATATATCAATTCAATAATAAAATAATTAAAAAAAAAAAATTAAAAATAAACATCATTGTAAAATCATTCACCCAGAATCTAATTATATAAATTCTATAAATATATATATTAAATATTCATGAATATATAACATTTATTTCGTTTTACAATAACATATACTTGGTTGCAATTTTACTTTTTATAGTATATTCTTTTGAGTTATTTCTGTCTTGTATGGTTGACATAATTAGATGTTTAGATCTATATCTACTACAGTTAGATATTGTTTTTTAAAATTTACAACGATTGACTATATATAGGTATATATTTAAATTAACATTATGTCTTAAATAAAATAGATAAATAAAAATGTTTTTAAAAATATATTGTTGTTAATATAGACAAAATCGTGTAAAATATTTTAAAACATTGTATTGAAATACTTTTTAAACATAATTTTCCGGATCAATAATAACGTATTATTATTTTAATTTACAGTTTATACACCTACGCTCGAAGATCGTTTTGAAATCAAAGCACATAATTTTATAGAATTCTCTCTAATTTTAAGCCATGAATCACCGCGTCCGTGGAACTCGAGATCATCTGGGATTGTGCACGCGTGCGTGGGATACATATTACATGCACATTATAACCTACGTACATTTATTGTATATTACATGTACGTATTTTTCAAATAACATTCTAAACGGGATTAATTGATCGGCTTTAGTTCATCCCAATAAGAGCGGATATAGGTGGTCAATGGGGAGAGGCAGGATGATTTACAAAAAAACCTTACATAGAAGGTGCCTGTTATTAATTTCGGATCCGTCGAATGCATTCAATTATTATATTTCCGTCTTTTAAGTAAATTTAACATATAAGACGGTATTATATATAGGTAGTATTTAATTTTGTATAACAATAATGAATAAATGTTGACATGATAATAAGATTGATTGATGATAATTAAGGCAGATTATTGTCAATACTTTGATTGGACGAAGTCTTCGTAAAATTTGAATAAAGGTGATTGGAAGCTGTCACTTATTAAGGGGTCGTGTATAGGCAATTATTTGAAATTTTCACGTTACGCAGTGTTTTCGCGTGAGTACTATTTGGTCTTTGGTGTGTGCAAATACCTTTCGCACTATGGCGGTGGTATGTTCACTCGCACGCACAGGCACACGTCAATAAATACCGTATTTGAAAAGCCGCTATAAATCCCATTCCCAACATACCGATTGTCCTAGGTAGTGAAGTGACGAGGATTCTGAAAACCGGTCTGAATTCGTCGTGAAATCTACTTCGAAACGATTTCCCCACTTTATTTTATTTATTTCCACTAGATTTTCACAATAATTTCAATTTCAATTTTGAAACGTCCGAATGTATTCATTTTAGGCGGACTCAGGGAGTAGACGCGAGAAAGTCGATCTAAAGTATATGACGTGTTACGACAAATTCCGGTCAATTTTTTTAGTCTTTGTCCACAATCGCCGCTTCCAATCCCCTTGACTTGTTGTCTCTCGATCCAATGAAAGCATGACGTATGGTCGGCTAGTTTATAATGGACACTCGATCCTGATAACCGTCCGAGATATATTTTTAAATATAATCCGACAGATAACACGCACGCATATTTACACACGAAGGAGCGAAGAAAATATAATAGCTGTACACCACCTACGTTATTACATGGATATTACCCAACTGTTGTGTATTGGCTGTCGGCGGTGGTGTTTTGAAGATGATGACGATGGATCGCACTGACTATTTCCAATCCTTCCGACGATTGAATACTTCAAAAAAAAGCATATTATTTCGAATGTGTATATATATACGGTATATTGAAGGAAAATCACATGCGATCATCGTGTTTTTCTATACAATATAATATAATACCTAAACGATTTTGATGTTACAGCCAGACCAATGCGAATACACGTATTACGATGATAATATTATACATATATTTATTTACTTTTTAAATATTTTCATAAAAATATCTTCGTAATCATAAAATAAAAATTTCATTTAGGTATAAGTACTTGCTTTGTTTATAAAATCAACAAATATTATTATTATTTAGTATTATTATTATATTATTATTATTTAGTATTAGTGTACGTCATATTTATAATTACCGATATAGGTGCCGTATACAAAATTATAACTGATTGGAATATTGGAAAATCATGCGGGTATGATAAAAAAATTTTAGAATTGTGTTTTACTGGATTTTTACAACACTATAACGGGTCTCTGAAGACATAATAGTTATTGAAGTAAGTATACGGCATTCAAAATGTATTGTTTTTGTAATTTTAAGTTTATAATATTTTATATAATTACAAATCCTCGAGTGTATTTTAATATATATTGAATTAATAATAATAAATAATAATATTGTCAATATTGAATTATTTGTATACATATTTTTCTTAAATTATGTACAAAAATTATATTATATACTCTTGGGCGCCACTTTGTAGTAATTGGTATAAAGTATATATATATACTATAAAGATAAGATATATTTAAGAGGATGCCACATATGCGATTTTTAACGGGTTCTGTATAGTCAATTTTTATGAAATTTTAAGAAAAATGAAAATCTTAATTTATTATTATTATATATTATTTTATTACATAATATATTGCAGCGCGTGTACCTAAACGATTTTGATGTTACACGTATAGCCAGATCAGTGCGAATACTTGTATTACGATGATAATATTATACACATAGAAAATGGATTTAAATGTTTTTGAAACGTGACAGTATTTAATAAATATATTATTAAAAACCCGATATAATATTAAAAAAAAAAGTTATTGAAAAGAAATGATCAAAATATATGTAACGAATTGTCATATATTGGAAGGACACCAGGACCGGATATACTAGATCTAGCTAGGTAATAATATAAGCTAACTTTTTTTCATCGACATTATACATTTATACAACTCCCCTGATTATTCGTTTCCAAAAATCCGTTCTCGTTTAAAATTTTTAAAACTATAATATTGATATAATATATTTAATTTTTACTATTTGGTAAAATTTTAAATACGAGAGTTACCGTCGGTTATATTATATACTATATCGTCTATATACTACATAGGTCTACAATATACACATTATATAAAATATGAATATAAATGTATTTTAGACAACTTTACAAAATGTGTATTTACATTAATTTTTTTTATTTAACCAAACACTGTAATTTACAATTTATCGATAAATGATATGAAGACAATAGATGAAATCATTATCTACGTCGTAACTTGTTATTTTGCATAATGTTGAGTTTTTTCAAATTCCATAGGTTTATATTTTCAAAAATAATGTTCACCTATTATTGTAATAACAATTCAAAACACCTATGTATGCATATATTATATAGGTCATATACATATTATTATTACGTATAAGAACTATGCGTAAAATAAAATTAATCACAATTCAATTAGAATAATTTGAATAGTACATATTTTCTTTCAGACAAAAATATTTAGTTTAAATAAAAATGCATATTTTTTTTTGACTATTTTTAATTCTTACACACAAACCCGTTTCCAAATAATATATACATATAACAGTATATGAGCAAAAATATAAACATACAATATAGGTAACTTGTATACAAATATAATAATAATGGTCATATTATGATCTATACGTGACTCTTATACCAGCAGATATATACTTGTACAAAGCCAAAAGGAACCCATCTGTTGAAATACAGGGACGTGAGAAACATATAATCCCTCAACTTGTAGGAAATAGAACAAAATAAGAATATTATATATATATATATATCTAAGTAATATATAGAATAGATTTATAATAATATATTTAAAAAATATCATATTAATATAAAGAGGACCTGATACCCGTATTTGTTGTTTCCGTCTAACCGACTGTTAATATACGAAATTTACGCTCAGCACTTCTATAGCAACTTTATCATTTTTATACACGAGATCATTATCTATGCTTTGTTGACGTATTTTTTTATACAATTTTAATTTTAAAGAAAAATATATCTATTTAAATTATCGGCATTTAAAAATAATTGTATATCTATACAAAATTAAAATATCGTAAAAAATACATCGACAAAACATAGATAATGGTTTCGTGTATAAATTTGGCAATAGGTCAATTTACTTTAATATTAAAAATGACCATGTCGTGATAAAATTGTTGAGCGTAAATTTCGTATATTAACAGTTGGTTAGGCGGAGACAACAAATACGGGTATCATGTCCTCTTAAGAGGATGTTACACCACTGTTTTTCTGCGCGTAAAACATGCTTTGGGAGATGCACGTTTCTGAAAAACTGGGTAGTTTTAGTGTATAACAACTTCTATACAAAATTAAAGATCATAAGATTATCTAAATATTTACATGGGCGATTTTTTATAAAATTATTAGAAGTCGAATTATAAGACTTTGAAAAACAGAAAATTTAAAGTCCTATAACTCGACTTCTAATAATTTTATAAAAAATCGCCCATATAAATATTTAGATAATCTTATGATCTTTAATTTTGTATAGAGGTTGTTATACACTAAAACTACCCAGTTTTTCAGAAACGTGCATCTCCCAAAGCATGTTTTACGCGCAGAAAAACAGTGGTGTAACATCCTCTTAATATTAATATTAACCCAATAATAAATGAACGTATCTAAACGTCCTACAAACGATTTGTATATATAGAATATAATACTTAAAAACAAAAACTGTACGGAAGTCGTGTAAAAATGGACAACGATACGTCGATATAACAATATACACAATAAAGATACAAATAACCAATTTTTTTTTTTAAATACATGTTATAATATTTATATAAAAACATGTTTTACGTAAAATAATTGTATATAGTATAACTAATTAGTAGATATTGTGTTAAAATGTACGTAAAAATATTTTCGGACAAATCGGTAAAGTCGGTAAAAAATAATTTTGATATACTTTTGGGGTATTGGATTGCTTGATAGTATCATTATTTAGAACTAGACTACTAGATCCTTAATTAATGCTCTAAAAATATAGGTATAGGTACTAAGAATGTATACAATTTCGTTTCATGAAAATGAAAAAAAAAACGTGATTAAAAAACAATGGTATACGCTTGAAAATTCAAAACTACGTATCTATACACAATTGTCTATTGTGAATACGAATCGTTGTGTTTTAATTTACTTTTAAATTTCCATACAATTTCAATACATTTTTTTTCTTTGTCAAAAAAAAGTATTTTTGCATTATTTAGTAGATAAATGTAGATATACGAGTATATTGATTGATCACCAAAATAATATAGGTATTATGGAGAAATGAAATACGTCAGAATAAAATAAGGAAAATAAGTACTGTGCGGTTTTATATTGAATTAAAAATATTTGGTATTCTCTTCTTTCACCGTTATTATTTATTCCGTCAATTTGAAAGCGTATATTTTACGGGATACGGATCCTTAGAATGTATTTTATTTCACCGTATAATTTTCTATCCGGTATATGAGCATCAAATTTTGCAAGGCTAAACTCTTCGCGCGTTCAATATACATATTATATATAGTTTACGATTATTTTAAATCGAAAGTGGACAAATTGTTTAGTACTTATATACAGCTGTATCTGTTCGGTATGCGACTTCACATTTTGTATTCCATACCGAATGTATTCCATCCAAATTTTTCATCTTCGGCATCATCTCTCCGTTCAAAACGGCCGTGTTACTGAAATTTATATTAGCTTTAACAATGATATTATGAACACGGTATACTCGTATGTGATACCGCACTTTCATTTTAGATTCCGAGCGTAGCCATTTTACAATGATTTGTTTTCTTGAAATGAATTTATATATTTTGATGTTTTTTTTTTGGGCAGGAGTAAAATCAGAGTTTTCTGGAATGGGTATAGGTTTATGCAGGGGCGTCATTTCAGCTTTTGGTAGGGCGGGGAGACGGGGCCAAATTTTCCGATTTTGCTATTTTATTCTATAATTTAAATATAAATCGGACCCCAGTGCAATACACGCCCATTAGACTCTATATAGTTAGGTCACTGACAATATCCGCTGCAGATACCAAGAAAATGATATAATAACATTTGGAGTATGACAAAAAATATAAATACAATATACCTATATGATACATTTTTTTTTGTAAATCTATATTTTTACAATAAATATTCAAACAAAATAAAAAATGCAACATGTTATTATAATATTTGTTTTATTTAATAAATAATTATAATTTAATATATCTTCTGTAGATAGAAAGATAGAACTGAGAATGAGTGTCGCTGAGATGAGAATGTTAATTTGGATGAGTGAAGTTACTAGAGAGGATAAAATAAGGAATGAGTATATCAGAGGTAGTATAGGGGTAGCTTCGATAGTAGTAAAATTGAGAGAGAAAAGATTAATATGGATTGGGCATGTATTAAGGAGGAAAGAGACTGATACAGTAAGATTAGTATGTTAAATGCATGTTGTTGGTAAGAGGGTTAGAGGAAGACCGAAAATGAGATGGAGGGATGTGATGGCGAGTGATATGAGTAAGGTGGGAGTAATTGAAGAAGATGCGGGAGATAGTGTTAATTGGAAGTGTAGGACCAGGGTGGCCGACCCCAAATAGTTGGGAGAGAAGGCGAAGGAGAGAAGAAGACTATAAATATTTTTAAACCCATATGAAGGCTAAGTAATTATAAGGGGTACGTTAAAACGTTTTTAAAAAAATAATTAATACTTCCAAGCTTCTTAAAGAACTAAAAATAAACTCATGGACTCATAAGCAGTAATTACAAAAATATTTTAATGAAGCCATTAAATAATATTTAAAAAATTTTTGGTTGTAGCATAATTTTAAAAACGGAAAATTGAGTCCAATTCTTGACCAGTAACATATCCCTTTGTATTATATTTAAATATAAATACATGAAAAGGTGTACAATTCGTAAAATAAACAAGTAGGTATGAATACATTTTGATAAAAATTGAAATACCAATCACCTCGATTTTTACTCATAAATGGCTGTTCAATACTACCCCAAAAAAGAATCTTACAAATAATCTAATTTTTCATTGATAATTTTTCTAAAATATAATTTATATGATGTACACTATTTCAAAGTAAACTTGTAATTGATAGCGTTATTCCATATTTTTAAATGTCATTAAATATATTCTTACATATCTATACAAGATTACCCAAGTTATAATATGCACTAAAATTTCACATTAGTTTATAAATACACATAAGGTACCTGTTTTAAAATACTTGATCATATATATGAAAATGAGTGTGGCAATATAAATAGTTATATAAGTAGGTTAAATTAATTCTAAATAAAAGTTGTAAATTACAGGTACCTACAATATGACTATTACTTTTCTTTTAATTATAACCAAATTACTAAAATATATATCTTTAGTTCATCGAAATTTGACGTGGAAATAATAAAAAACAACTAAAATAAAATGCATTGTAATTATTATGAAATTTAAACTCATTATTTGATATAACTAAAGTAACATATAATTAAACTTAGTACTAAATATTAGATCATAATTTATTAATTTTTCAATTTTTTTAATTCTGATATAAAAGTTTGCAGGCTAGATAGGTGCTTATAGATAGGCTTCTTACCACCTCTATATTTAGCGGTGATCATTACCTAATTGTTGTAATGCCGTAAACAGTTCCAATGATCGTACGCGGTATTTAACTTTACAGCTGGTAATCCAATATACAATTATGTGGGATATCTTTCGGCCCATGTCCCTTCTGTACATTTCTGTGATCTGTGATTATTTGGGAAATGGGTGATTTTGTCGTTGAGCTCTTATTACCTATATATAAGTAACACTTAATATTAAATCATTTCTAGATAAATAAAAACATTTTATAAATACAATAAATATACCGATGACTATGATAACAGTATAAAACTGACGGATTTTAAACCTTTAAAATAGCTAATAACAAGGCCAGAAACCATGTAATAGTTTCACAAAATAATTTAACAAACTCAGTTCAAACATTCTAAAATGTACAGCATCTAAACTGCATTGGAGTAATAAGAAGGGCTATAGTGAGCTTAATAAACCATTGAGAATCTTATATCAACCGATTAATAAACAAAAGAAGGATCATTTTATATTGAAAGTGACCACAACATTCAAAAATTGCACTGAAAAAGGTTAATATTAAAAAAAAAAAAAATTATAAAATAATTTAATATTAAAGTATTTATTATAATGGTAGAATATAAAATACGATATAATTTGGTTATATTGAGAAATATTATTGCTCAATATTTATTGTAGTTTTCTTACGCAACTAATTCAATAATTTACCTAATACCTATTATATATACTAGTAATTTAGATACAATATATGAATGGCGTGATCATAGAATAATCAATAGGTCTACTTATTTACATAACCACTTTAATGCAATTAAAGTAATAATACAAATTCACAATCAGATGCGAAAATATGAAGATTTATTGAATATAACACAATCATTAAAAGGTAATAATTTAAGGCATTCATGCTTACAACTATATTTTATAACTATACATTTATATAAAATACCTACAATATTGATTAATATGCTAATCAAATAAATAGCCTTAGAGATAATTGACAAGCACAAAGACCTTAGTGGGGATCATATAATTTTATCCT
>JAIPRL010004811.1:0-35638 GCA_025469235.1 Pemphigus obesinymphae | reverse complement strand
CAAAACAAAGATTCAAATCGCGCCCTATTCAATTCTAACCCCATCAATCATCGTCAAATCTCGTAAAAAGTCATGACCAATATCCCACCCTCTGAAAAAAGCACCAGCTTGGAGCAGAGAATTTTTTTCAACATAGCATAGCATAGCGCCGAGCGACTCAGTAGGTAGTTGTTTAACACTGAAGATGAGAACATTGTTTTCGAAATACGTATTTGTTAAATAAAAACAAATCATTTTGTAGAAACTGGGTATTTATTTATATATAAATAATTCTACAAGTAACTCAACACCAAAATATTAACTTTAGTTGGCTAGTTAATTTTGTCGTTAACATTTCCTACCTTTGATTTTACATTATACGAGTGTAAAATAACAGAATACAGAATATTATTCTTCACAAAATACTTTATACCTTATATATAATACTTTGTAGTTCGCTTTATTATTAAATTTGTGTTTCACCTCTAATAATTAAAACATTAAACAATTTCGGATTTGGATTATATTTTATGATGGTATGCCGGTGGTACGATACGGGTGTATTCGGTTTTACCGTGTCAGATTATATTATTATATAGGTAGTCTGTTCTCGTAAGAATGATTTAAAGTTTTTCTAAAGATATTATTATGCATGGCAAGGTAACAATTGGCAAACTTTTGCCCATATACTTTAATCTAAATATTACAGTGTTTCTATTCAAGTACTTTCACCATTATGTTGATTTTCGTTATTATTATTATTATTTTTTTTTTTCCTGACAAAACTTCCACCGTTCTCAGATTTTAATTAGCAATCTGGGATAAATTTCTTTACGGTGGCACACTACGATAGCTGTACAATGTCGAAACACTCGACTTTTAATCAAAAACGAACAAACAAGAATGATTTTTCGCATATACCTATACTATACGTACGTACCTATATTAGGTATATTATATATATATATATATATATTAAACCTTTAATGTTTGAGCCACCTCGGAGACTTCACAAAACTTCCAGGTTTCATCGGTCCTCGTCTGGCCGCTTAAAATTCTAACACGACAAGACGCCGTTAATAAAGCATTCTCGGTCCGTTTCTTTTAAGTTTTCCTCTTTCGGAAATTTGATTGAAAACTTTGTATTATTCGTCGTGCACATATTTACAATACGCAACGAGTACAAACCCATCATGTCCGTACGCGCATATCAACGCGAAAACTAATATTTCCATTAATCGCGTGTGTTATTCACCGTGTATACGCTGTACGCGCAGTTTCAGAGGTTTTCGCGTTCACACCGCGGGTTAATGCATACGTAATGAACGTTAATTGGATTTCGTCTCGGCGTTAGAACGAAATTTAAATATTAATGTGAACACGCGTCTGACGAAAATCCCAGTTAATGTACCATCCACCTGTACCTGTGTGTATACGATAATGATACGGTATAACGTTTACAGTGTATATAATTCCATGTATTATAATCCGAGGTCGGTACGTTCCTCGAAAAAATACAAGACCAAAGACCGCAGTAGGTAGAGCTGACAAGACCGAGACCAAGATTTTACCATTGCGCAGCAAGACTGAATTGAAAACCCGTATGCAAGACTCTAGCAAGTCTGGCTTTTCCATAAAATAAAAATGAACGAATTATAAATATTATTTATTATATTTTTCTCTTGGTACCTATTATAGACCGGAAAGGTCCAAAAAATGTTGGCCGGGTCCGGTCCAAAAAATTTTGTAAAATAAGACCAGGCCGGGGCCCGAAAAGAAAGCTAAGCGCTTAAAAAACCCGATCTAAAAATATTTGTAAAAAGAAAAAACACTTGTCCGGCACAGTTCAAAAAACATTTGTTAAAAAGCCCTTACCCGGCCCGAAACAAATTCAAGATAACATTATACTCTTCGTTTTTAAGGGATTAAATTTGATTTATAGCTTATAATTATATATTATTTATTATTTATATTAGTATATATTACTATTGTTATTATTTTTAAAAAAGTCCAAGTCCGGCTCTTAAAAAGCCCGATTCGGCCTTAACTTATTTTTTTTTTCAAAATTAGGCCTCGTCTGAAAAATTTCACAAAAAAAGCCCAGGACCGTTTCAAAAAAAGGGTAAAAATGTAAAAATCCCGGTCCGGCCTTAAGTTTATTTTTTGAACTCCGACCCTGGTAGTACAATAAAAAGCTTAGGATCGGTTCGAACATAATTCTAAGACTTTAAAAACCCCGGCCTGGCCCTATCAGGTATTTTTCTCGTGAAACATGACGATCGAGTGTGCTGCCAAATTCGAAATTCGCGCCGTCATCCGTTACTTCGTTGTGTAGGAGAAATCTCCATTTGAGATTTTTAATGCGAGGTAAGAACCGTGTATGGGGAAGGACATATGAATCGTGAGAGTATATACAATTATACAAGTGGTGCAGGGAGTTTAAAAATTTCGTCACGCCCAGTTCACCCCCAGTCAAAAAGTTCAATATCACCATTTTATCCAAAAAAATCTTGGCATCAGTATTTTGGGACCACAAAGCCATATTGTAAAATCATATTGATCGAATATTCGTATGAGGGAGAGACCATCAACACAGCAAGATATTGTCAGACCCTAAAAAAATTGAGAAGGGTAATTCAGAATAAAAAGAAGGGTCTGCCGACAAAAGGAGTCTGTCTGATGCATGACAATATCAGACCCCACGCGACCAACGTCACGAAGCAACTGTTGGATTTCTACGGATGGGATATTTTGAACCCCCCTCCCTTATTCCCCCGACATGTCGCCTTCAGATTACCATCTGTTTACTTCCGTAAAGATTTACGTGGGTGGAAAACAATTTGCAACAGGTGAGGAGGTAAGGAGGTAGTCGACAATTGGACGAAGGAGGTGGCGGCACACTCGATCAACATGTTTAACGAGAAAAATTCCTGTGACCACTGGTTTCAATGAAATGAACTCGTTCTAGACTTGTTTTTAAGCTTGTTTAGCCAACATAGCAAAAGTATATTCCCTATGTCCGTGAGAGCCTCAGTACACTTACTTTCTGGACATACCTCGTATTTTCTATTTTATTATGGTCATATTATTTTAATAGGATTATAATGGGAATAAACGTTGCGATGTGCTTTTTGAACTACTTATTCTCTGCGGGTAAAAATTTTTTCGGATTGTAAAATTAATTTCTGTTATACGCATACGACTACTCGTACATATTATGATGGCCCCCTTGTATGCTTTTATATTATGTAAACCGTATTGAACTCACCAATACCAATAAAAGGTACCGTTCGTCCGTAAGGTTAACCAAAAATCTAGACGGCTTTCAGAAATTCCAGTAAAAAAGTAACAGAAAGTTAATATTATAATGTATTATAATATCTGGGATATTGATTTTTATCCAATCGGGATACGGTGTCGATGATTATATTATATGACGATGGTTAAATCTAGTGCACGGACGAAAAAACAAACGCCGCGCTATTGTGGATGATCTTTCGAAGGAGGAAAAAAATCCGGTGTATTGTGTTGCGTGCACGCGGTATTCCGCCCGGGCGTATATTATATACTCAACCGCCATATATATACAGGAGAGGAGAGTGGTAGTGGAAGAGCGTGTGTTTGTTGTCGTTATTAATGGTATACCTAGTCGGAAATAGTACGGCAAAATCGGATTATCGTGTCACACTGCAGCGTATAGCGGCGGCATGGTTGGTCACACTCTCCACCACGCATCTATCCCGGAGGCCTTCTAAACACAATACAACCCCGTCATAACCGGTGCGCACGTTCTTCTTAAGTCGCGACGGGACTCGGGAATTGTCTGAGGGACGGTAAAAGGTGTGCAAGACGTGTGACAATGATTGATTTACGTCGGACTCGTCGCCGGATCCTTTCGCGCGCCCCTCCCTCCTCCCCCATCACCGTACGACGACTACCCGCTTTATCCCCAGGGATTCCCGTGACACCGTGTCCCTTCGGTCCCGTCGCCGCAACGGGCGATTTGTTTTGCCCAAAGTCCCGGAAAACAATATGATGGCGCGTGTCCCTCCGGTAACCGCAGGGACACCGGGGAGCTGGGGAAAAAAAAATCAAACTTTTAACAACCCGCGACCGACGACCTACACACTCCGGATGACAAATCGACTTTCCGCCAGTCGGTCTACCGGGTAGCCCTTTTATCCCACCCGACCTCTAAAACTTTTAAAATACACCCATAGTGTCCCTGCAAACGGACCACTAGACGTATATATAATATATATATATATATAATATACCTACACTGGTACAAACGTAAACGGTTTATTTCTTTATCCTCTGATAAACGTTCGCAGGATGTCGTCCGCAATCCCCGTGTGGCTATACAGTGTGCAGTTTGAGAAATATATCGATGACGAATCATACTAAAATACGACAATGACTTAACGTAAAAATACCTACATGTGCCTGCTCCTGATTTATTCTCTCGAATAAATATTTAAAGGCCCGTGGCTAATGGATAATCAAGTAGAAAAATGTATCAGATAGTAACAATAATGTGCAGCTTAAGCACGCCACTGCACTGCGTCTTATAAATTAAATTTCATATACTATAACCATATTGTATAATATAATAATATGTAGTAATTTTCTACTCGTAAATATGTTATAATACGACTAAAACACCGAAAATTAGGTTTTGATACAGATATCGGTGCAATTGAATTGGCTCCCCAATACAGGTAGTCAATATTTTACCCTTAATAAGTACCTTTGAATTGGTTCCCAAGAATTTACTGTTGAATTGGCTCCTTACCGTTTTTTTCAAAAATATATTTGTTACCAAAATGTTAATAATTTAAAGTACGTAATTCATAATTCGTATATTTTACATCGTTACACAAAATTAAATTAAAAAAACAGACAATATTTTACCAAAGTAAAGTGAAAACTAAAGGTACATAATGATTGTTTTTTATTACATGAATTGTGAAAAATTGGTAAAAAAAACTGTGCACAGTACGAAAATGTTCCATCAACGTAAAATGTGGTTGATTGACTTAGACATTTTTAATTTTCATCCGTACTAAATAATAAAATCCCTTTTTCCGCATCATTAGCTTGTAAAAATGTATTACCTTCATACGTTTTTACGTCCATGTCTTTCAAAATATCACGCACCTCTTGTCTACTACGAGGCAAATTTGGTGGTAAAGATGCTCGAACTTGAAATATATTGTGTTTTATATATGTCACATCTTTAGTTGTAATTGCATTTGTATTATTCTCCCGTAAATATGAATGTATAATAACTTCGAAGGGCGTTCGCACATATTTTCAGTGGCCTTACGTTTCAAGTTATTGCTTATTATTTGACGTTAAATTTTATTTTCTTCGTCCGCATCGTGGTTATGTTCTAGATTGCATGATGTCCACACGATATCGTCATTTTCCAAAACTTTTAAATTGGCAGTGCATCCTCTTTTAGTACACTTATACCGATGTTGGCCATTTTGGAGGAGTTTATGAAAACTAAACTTGAATTTATTAACTATAAAAATTAATTTTCCCTTTTCACTTAACATTTTATCAACAGAATTCATTTTTACACACTCGCGTATTGAACACAGCGTATCTACTAATAAAGTTTAATACATTGCTGTCGTGGTCATCAAACATTAACGATAAAATAAAAGTAGTCAATGATAATCGTTTATTGTAGTAGATTACGACGGTTAAGACGATAACACTACATTCAATAAATTTGTAATATAAATAGTATAGGTATATCCAGCGGTAGATAGCATGATAGCATGACGGTAGACGTCGTAAAAGTAAACACCTATAATATGAGAACCCCTGGTTAAAAAATAATATTTAACAATTTAAGGAGCCAATTCAAATATACATTTTTCAGGATCAAATTCAAGGATAGAATTTATATTTACCTAAAATTGGGAGCCAATTCAATGGTAGCCACAGATATACCCTATATTGTTTATTATCCTTTTTTTCGTCTCATTTTACTATGGTACGTAGTATGTGTTGATGTCCGGCACATATTATTTAGATGTCTTTCTGTCGCGAAGGAGAGTGTGAGATTATTATGCACTCTTTCTTCGCCTAAACAGAACTCATCTTTTGTCCTTAATTCCTTTTCTCCAACTTTTATTCATAATATTATCTCTTTCTCTTATATTTCTGGGTTCTGTATTTAAATTCTTCTAGGTTATTAAAAATTGTTTATTATATTTGATATTTATCTATTTATAGATTTTTTTTTCTTTGTGTTTCTTTTTTGGTTTAAGTTTTAGTTAAGTATGTAAAAAAATATATGAAAATATATTTGTGTTTTAAAGTTCATTTATAAAATTTCATTCCTGTGTGAAATTCGACTATCCAATAGAAATAGCAACAAACTACATATTTCAGAAGTCAGAATCAATATCCGAATTAATTCTTAAATTTATAAGTTATAGGATGGGATTAAATATGTTTAATACATAAGTGCTTAAACTGCATCCTGAAAGTATTAATTCTAATGAAATATATATATAATGTTAGAGAAAAAAATATTAAGTATTTCTAACTATGTAATAATAATTAATAGAAATGTATTATCAATTGAAAAAAAATATTAAATATATTTAATTATACTTGTTGATTTATTATTATTTGATCCAATTGTGTCGTTTTCCAAATACAAGTGTGTGCAAATAGAAATAAATTATTGTACCAGTTTTATTTTTTCAAAATGTATACTATTCGCTTAGAATATACATTCCAGACTTCAAAATTTCAATATTTATTATATTAATTTAAAAATTCATACTGATTTTTAAAAATTAAAAACATTTTAATTTTATCAACTATATATAATTATATAGATATTTATCGGTAATAACAACACATAGGTATCTAATGAAAAGAATAAAAAATAATCTTTATGCTAACAATGAACAGTGACAAGAGGGTAAGAGAAGTATAATGATTTGCTGTAATTCAAAAATAAAGTGATTAAAGTAAAATATCAGATTTAGATAGGTACTCAGAGGCAGATCCATAGGGAGGATGGGGGAAATTCCTCCACCATGATGGTATTTTTATATAATGTATTTAATAATTAAACCATAGGTTTGACCTTTTTTTGCTTATTTTTATCAATTTATCCAACTGATGCCCCCCCAAAAATTTACTAGATCCTCTATTGTAGGTACTAGTACGTATTGAATGTTAAGTATAATCAATTAATTTATGTTATTAGGGAGGTCGGGGTTGGTTAAGTTCGAGAGAATCGACAAAAATTTAAATGATAATTAAGTAAAGCACTATTGTCCAATGGGCGGTACAACTAATTAATTTGTATGTGTATATTAATTAACAATGTATTTTATAATCTGGGAAGATAAATCTGTAAAGCTGGAATTGATAAACGTAAAGCAATATACACTTACCTTTACGGGAGACTCGTAGGCCGGCGTTGTTCTCATTATTAACGTAGTTCGACTGGAAACAGACTATAAAGCTCCTCGGATCAGGCAAGTACAAATTGACGCTGTGAAGAAAGTTATTACAATATTATTTAGAAATGTCTCTGAAACTAATATTGCAATGACGTTAATTATTGAACACTATGAAGTTTAAAATCGTATTTATGTTGAATATCAACGTAAATCAAATATCCAATAAAGTCAAGCGACAACCGTGTAGAAATCATTTTGGAACTTTGCGTGCACTCGAAACCCTCGGCTGACGAGAAGAAAATTTTCTAGCAGCCAGTATAAGCCAATATATTTGAATAATTTGAGCTAAATGTCCTTACCTTAGGGATGGGTATCATTAATGAAATATATGAAACGGTGACTGGTCTCCGGCGTATATTCATAATCCATATATACATATAGATATCACAATGTATCAATTGTACGCCACACGCGTTTTAAATAATAAAGATATGATGGTATTGTTATGAGTGAATCATGTTTTGACTATTTACTCTGTGTGTGATTATATTAAGCGTGTTGCAAAAATGACGTATTCAAGTTATTCGCTATATTCGTTTATGTCAATTGCTTGATCTACTGAATATCGGCGATGCGTCATCGTTTATTAAACAGAGATATTCGATTTTTGTATGCAAAATATTTTAGGATGAAATTGATTTAAAGTTTTGGTTAGTACCTATTTATATTTTGAACGTATACGCACATGGTTACAGATCACAGCTGCCGCAGATGGAGACGAGAAGAATAAGTTGAAACATATTATACAGTGACACTTTTCGAGCGAACCGATCGTCTCTTAATCCGATTGTGATTAGTTGATTTATTTTTCCATGGCATGTACATTTCTGAATTTACTCTTCCGATAACTGAATCAATATGGCCGCTACCACTCTGTGCACGCAAAGAAAGAGCGGCTATTAAACAGCGTTACCTGCCCAAAGTAATGCGGTATACCGTTTTATAACAATAACGGTCAATAAATATTGGAGATATTTGTGCCAACGTAGCTTGGTTTTACTATGGCCAGGTAGCGGGACGAAAACCGTTGGCCGCACTGACGCGACAACGTTCTTTCTTAACGTGCAACGGCGACTGTATTACGCTCATATATTTTATCCAACGTGTTCGGTGTTTAGCTATTTAAAATTAATTATAGACGATGGAGAGGACCATTTTATTAGAGCGGTGTAGGCTTTTTAGACTTTCATTAAGTAAAATGTCAACCGAGTCGAAGGGGGAACGGATGCAGAAAAATACGCCTGTGATCTTCGATTGCGCACACAAGTAGATTATATTAATTTGAGTGGTACGCGGAGACGGAAATACCGCGGTGAAGTTAATGCTTTTAACTTTTAATCAATCATAAGCGAAGAGCGGGCGCATCGAGCCGGATCCCTTTTACTACACAAAAACGCAGACTCCTCGGTCCGTACAATAGTCGATAATTTCCTACTCTTTTGTCGTATTATTATTATTATTATTTTACACACACATATATATAGGGAAGAAAAAGAATTGAAGCTTAAACAGAGGGGGACAATTGCGATATTGTGGTATTTGTATTTGCCTTTTACCGACTATTCCGGTATTTCCAAATACCCTTTGTATATATATATATATACGAATTCTTCTTTCGAAACTTATCCTTCGGATTGCTAATATATCTTTAACCAATACAATACATTATACATACATATATATATACGTACAATCGTTTTAGGTTTTAGATTAGTTTCAACCACATATATACTGTCTACTGATAGCCGCATGGTTCACCGAGAACGCGTTTATCCTTTAACGTGTGCATATTTTCGAAAACGTTTTTTTTTTTTTTCTGGGGTGTTCAAGTACGTTCAAAACCTATATATACGTTTTTATGTCCCGACTCTTTGATTTTTCCCACCCTCAAACAGGGTCCTACAGGGATGAAAATTATTATTTTTTCAAATTAAAACCGCTTTTTTTCTCGGTGTATTAATTTATTATCAAAATGATTTTTCAAAAATCGTTTAAGTATCGAAATATACATCATTGGTTTTTTTCTAACCGAGTATAATTTATATATTTATATATATATAATATATATACAACGATATTATAGCGAATTCTTAAAATCATAAATAAGTACTTACGGGTTTGAAAGCAGTTAACAAGTAGAACTTTGTTGGATATAAATACATAATATTGCTTCTGTATGATAAAAGATATAGGTAGGTACTTTTAAAGAAGATTTTGAATATTGACACGAGTAGATGGATTGGTGCACAATCGTATTTTAAATGCTTTTCAAATATTTTATTAGAAAGGCATTGGAAGTCTAAATACAAGTAAAAATGTCAAGTATTTAAATACTAATAATTTAAGGTCTTGATATTTAATTTTTCTAAATTATCAATTAAACTGGAACCATTGTTATTATAATAGTTTTAATAAATAGTTAGGTACGTAGAATATAAATCGTAAAAAAATGTTGACCAGAAAAAAATTTCTTAATACAAACAAAAAGATAAATAAAATAACAAATATATATTTAACATTATTACTAACATTACTTCACAAACATTATTGTTTTGAACTTTTGAAGTATTTTTCTATACGTCAAAATGATTTAAATACTATTGTTTTATTATTGAAATCGACAATTTTAGATAAGAATAATAAATTATATTTATTCTCTTAAAAATCCCAAATAAATAATCTAAACATTGATGAATACATTTTCCATTATTTTTGTGTGTTTTTCAATCTATATTATAAAATGATAATGAACCACTACCATAATTTCGGGTTTTCTTAATGTATACTTGAGTATTACTATAATTATTATCTATAGTCTATAGTTTATATAGTATTTTCTATAATATAGGTATAATCGATTTCGCTTATCAACGTTTTCATTATTTTTATTTAGGGAATTTTACTGTTATAAAATATTTCAATATTTATTTTTTTTTAAATAGATATATCATGGTAATATTTTATTTATATTCCAATTTCTGATACATATGCGTTGTACAGATTTTGGTTTTGTTGTGATTATTTTTAATAAAATTAGCAACGCTTTATCATATTTAATAATATATTGATGTTCGCATCATCAATGATTGATGGCCCATATTCGGTTATTTATTCGTTTCGTATTTTTCCAACATGTCACAAGAATTACACAACATTATTTGGCTCCGGTTTGTGGTCTTTTTGTTGATATTTATCGAGGCTAGAGCTGGGAAATTGCCGCCATGGGACACATAGTTCAACATAGCGACCTCTCTCACTAACCGTACAGTTTCCCGAACGGTTACTGTGGTCGTGGTTACCACGACTTGTACTGGTGTGTTTACCCTCTCACCTCTTTGAAATTGCCGGACCCGTTTTAATGACCTCAATTTCGGGAACCACAACAAACGGCCCTAAAGGCCCCCGGGTTCGTGATGGACACCCTGCAGGTATGTATAGTGTGATCTCGTGGGACACCCTCTGTCTCTGTTTTTATGTATATTTTTTTCCTCGAAAAATCTATGGCGTATTTTTGTTTAAAAGCGAGAAAAAAAGAAGGTTAGTTAAACATTTTCAGATTTTTTTTTTCTCTTTTTTCTGGTCTCGTTTTTGAAGTAAATAAACTTGTGTCAGTGCGAAAACCCCGTGGACTAGTTCCATCGAAAGTCTGTACTCTGATTCCTAATTAATGTTTATATCATTGGAACAATGCCATTCCAATAGACGATATTTTGTTATAATGTCGTACAATTTCCTGATATTTAAACCGATTAATGTTTACGATAGTTTTATAACTTATAATATACGTTATTGTCTCGTATTTCGAGCTAACTAAGACAGCAAAAAAATAAAAATAAAAATAAAAATAATAATAATAATAATAATAAAAATAATAATAATACTATCAAATATTAAACAGAAAATGTCTTTTAAATGTTAATTTTCCAGGTGGAAAATGTCCCAAAAACGTTATTCAAACAATATTTTACATTTTGTAAATATTTTACAGGTTTTTTTCCTATATATATATGATTAAATAATTTATTGTTTGTTTTTTGTGAGATTATAAATTTAAAATACTTTTATTTGAGTACACTTTTTAAGTAGATATAGTTCAATACATATTTATGTGACATTTTTCGTACACCTGTTATATTTGCAGTATTATTAAAATAAATACAGAAATAATATAATTTAAAATTAAATATATATATATATATATATCTATAGACCGTAGTCTATTTAACTAATATATTATAATATTGATTGTGGAATTATAAGGATAAAAGGAATCTAATTTAAATTAAACAGGGTTATTTAAATAATCAAAAAAGAAAAGAATTTCGTGTTATTATGTAATGATCAATCAAAAATCAATTGGCTTGCAGGATTATGTTAGAGATAATTTGGGGAATGTTATCACGGACACTGTCATTTATAAATGACTTAGGGCTGTTGCGCCAAATAGGGTTGGAAATGCAGCAGTATTTCACTAAGTAATCCTCTTGGTAATTTATCGTCATAAAATAGTCCTATTTCCCTGTGTAAATACAATGTTATAATTGTGTGCAATAGTAATTGAATATTTGATTATTCCGTGTAACCCATCACTATTGTTTAGTCTTGTTAACTAACAGTTTATTTAGACAATGTTATTTTTTAATTTAAATAATAAGAGTTTTTACGAAATTTTCGTATATAAATAAAATTGATAGGTAACAATAAATACTATTCAAATGTCAAAAATGGCTCCTAAACACCAACCTAATTAATAATACCTACTCCTAAATACCTAAATACCGTCTACTACAGCCATAGACAACATTTACTTATTTTGACTATGTTTTTGATAATACGTTGCACACTTGGAATAAAAAGTATCATCGTGCTATTTTTTAATTCATTCAAGAGAGAATTTTTACGATTTAGTAGGTAACTATATATTTTATTTGGTATGTATTTTTATATAAACCACGTTTAATATTCTGTATTATGTTTATATAGAACATATATAAGAATTATTTTAAGCCTTAAATTTGTATTTTAAAAATGCCACGTTGATATAAAAAAGTCAATTTGAAAAAACTGGATCTAGAAACTCTTCGTTCTGAGTTTGGTACACATATGCATTTTTAGGAAAAAACCACTATCGATAGCCTGAATTATTGGAAATACAAAATTTGCAGTATTTTTAAAAAGGATTTATTTTTTCCCGGTAGCGTTCTCTGACAAATGGATACATCATTTGTATTATTATATCATGAATTATTTTGTTTTGATTTTTGTTTTTAATAACTCACAACATTCGCGTGTCGTATAGATGTGATATGCGATGACAGAATATTGCATTTATACCTTTAAAATTTCAGCTAAAAATCATTGATGATATTATTTTGACAACTTGAATTACGATATTGCGATATGCGTATTATATACTATATACTATTTGTTTTTTCTTCCATGACAGTTTCATATATAATATACTGAGTGCCATGTGTGCGACATCTGCGTGACGTTTGCCATAACACTTGCTTGGCTTTCTTAATTCTGATACATAATTCTTGCTGCAAATGTACAAATATATACTTGAATTATATCATCTAAGTCCCCAGCAGCTTATAACTAAACTATTTTTGTATCTAATGATTGATGATAGTTAATTGTTTATTATTTAGTGAATATGGTTGCACAAATTTTATACTTCAAAAAATAAGAAAATTACGATTTGGCACCCTAAAAAGTTACGTTTCAAAAAATTTACTTATATTGAAAAACATATTGTAATACGTGCACTAAAAATATTTTACTAAGAATTTTTTTAAATTTTTAGACATACGAATCATAATTTTTAATTGGAAAATTTTAAAGCCTTAAATATTATAACTTCCCACCCATATTTGATTAAAACCACCGATAGTTCCAGAAATATTTTATATATCTTTTAAATCAAATAATACAATTTGTTTGACAATTACAATATTAAAAATAATATTTTTTATTTGTTTGTTCCAGGTGAGTGAATACATTTATAAAACGTTTTGATTTTAATCATAAATTGAAGGACTACTGCAACTAATCGTAAGATATTAAATAAAAGTATTAATAATAAGAAAACATTTTTAAATAATTAATATTACTTAATTTTAAGAATATTTAATATTAATTTCTAAATTTGTTAAATTATTTTGGTCTAATATTCTTAAGTTCGTATCATAGTAACTGTAAAAAGCACAAGTCAATAATCTATCATATAACAATGAAAAAATAAATAATTATTTTTTTTATCTTATTTTTAGTTAGTTAAATGTTTGTATTTGAAATAAAGTAATATTTTGAACCATTATTATTCTAAAGCATGTATAACAAAAAAAAAAAAATTACCGAGAACGATTGCTCAAGCCATTTCTAAAGATTGTAAAACGTTTTTCCAAAAATATTCAAGTCGGAGATTTCATCATATTGGAAAATATTTCATTTATGTTTTAGGTCTCTAACATTATAATTTTCCGATTCATAACGATTTTTATTTTTTATTTTTGGTGATTTTACTTTATTATTTGTACTTAAGAAGATCTAAAAATGATCTTTTAATAGAAACAATTAAAACAAATTTTCTAAAAATAAATAATCTTTACTCCAAAACTTCTATTGTAAAAATCATAAAAAAACTTACTTCTTTGCTTCGCTTAGAGCCTAAAAATGAAATAGATGTAAGACCACTATCATAAAATACTTACTTAAAAATATATTATTTCGATCGTAAAATTTATTTTTTCTATAGTATCCCTAAAAATTAAAACATAGTCATTTTTGGAAATATACCTAAGTAAAAAGAAGGAAATAAACTCAGTGTTTATCGTTTCTTTCAAACACCTATAGTATGTAAACGTGAACGAAGTTCATACTTTTAAGGAGTCTGAATGATTTTTTGGCCTTTTGAATTAAATTAAAATATATTTATATTTTGCTATACACCCTATTAAAAATAAAAATATAATAGTCAAAAGTCTAATTCAGTGAGCCGGCCATAATTTAATGAAAACTATTATTTCTATATCATTTTTAGTTAAATATATAAGAAAAATTTACATTTTGTAAATAATTAATTAAATAAAATAAACGATGAATATGATATTATATGGGTTCATTTTTTTTTAGAACGTATTCTTTTTGAATACATTTAAACATTCCAACACTGGATATAATAGATTAATTGGTTCTAAAAATATAGCTGATAAAATTATCATTATACTCGTATATTATATTGTATTTACTGCTTTATACACACTAGTAAAAACAATAAATGAAATAAAAAACGTACAATCGGTACTTCTAAAATCGGTACAATTTAATATATTATAGTCTAGTGGTTTTAAAATTTTTATTTTACAAAATATTAGATTTGAGAATCCTTTATGATTAAAATATGTATTTTACTATAATATTACTATATGCATACCTAAATATTTTACTTTACTTATAACTTCTTTAATCAAATTATTATTATTTTTATTATTACATCAGTGAATTCGTCTCTCGATTTCGTTAATCCATTAATTTCATTTTCAGTCGATTTAAATGCACCGATTATAGAAGGTTTAAAATGTCCTTATTACCATAATACATCCTGTATAGTCCTGTATAATATTATAAATTATTATATTGGGGACTAAGTAAATAATAAAACTACTTTTCGGTAGACAAAAAAAATATTTTCATTGACTCGTGCTGTGCTTTTTAGAACTACACTAATAGTCAAACTAAATTTGAAATTTTAATATGTTTTGCCACGAAGAAAACACTTATCAAAGTTATTTTATAATATGCAGGTAATACCAGTAGCGCCATTAGAAATGGCAAACAATTTCCTAAAATATTGAAGTAAAAAGCGAAATTCGATGAAAATTTCCTTTGATAGTTGCAATCATTCACATTATAATCGTCCAGTATGTATATTTTAAACTTGAATATTTTATTTATACCCACACATATTGTTGAAAAATGTAAATAATAATTAAAAATAAGGTTGGGGGACAAGGCAAATACAAATTATGTAAACACTATTGATGTTTTGATTGGTTCGATGACACCAGTACCGTGAAATGGTTTTGTGAATCTTCTCTCCGCCCATTATTGTTCGCTCTGGGAATCGACGAAATTGATATGCAAATGCACGAACTTACGAGCTTCGTTAATCGCATTGAAACGCGAAACCGATTATAACGTTGTTAGGTTATAGAATTTGTACAGGACTTATCAGAAAAGGGTGGGATGGGTATTATACAAATACGAACTCGAAATTGTTTTGACATCCAAAATGATTGTTTTGTCAATCGATAGACTGCATAAAACCATTCGTTAAGAAAATTATAAGTATATTTATTTTAAATTCCACAATCAACCTTTGATACAGGTGAATGCATGTATAGTAAATACCAATAAATAAATAAAAAAATTAAATTTAAAAGCGATTTTGTTAATGGCATAATCATTCGGTGATAAAATTTAACTGAGATTACCATAAAAATAAAATGAAATTTTGCGAATTAATAATAAATTTAATAATTCCATTACTATAGAATTAAGGATAAAGAGATACACGGAAAAACTATTACTACTATATAATATGTATGAATATAATAATTTATATGAATCTAGAAAATAATTGAATCTTTATTAATTTGATCGGATAGTATTCGAAAATAACAATATTTGAAATAGATTTTACTTGAAATCGGTACGTTAGTAAATTATATTTTTGGAATCAATAAATTGGAAATGATAAATTTAAAGTCAAAGTGGAATAGATAAACCTGAAACCTATACAACTGGAATGCATAAATATGTAGATGAATAATTTAGAACATTGATACATCACGGTTGAATGACCATCGATTAAAACACGGTTATATATTTTTTTTTTCTGGGAGGGAAGGGTAGGGATACAAAGTATATATAATAATACATTTATTTCAATTAAAAGTTATTCGTCCCAAATTGATCTTTTCCGAGTTATTTTAATTTCAAGATTATCGATTCAAAATTTGCCTTTTTCAGATAATTTCAATTCAAGGATAATCGATTCTAAGTCGATAATTTTACATTCAAATAAAGTAGTATTAAAGTATATTAACTTCTTCAAAGGGCAACATGCCCTCAAAACGAATCATTAAAACTTATCTAAATACTACAGTAGGCCATATAAGTTTTTATTTGATATCGTTGAAATTTACCCGATTTATTATACACATATATGTATAATCATTTTAGTATAAATCACATTTGCATTAATAAATTACATATTATTATTTTATTTTCACAAAAATTTGTTTAAAAAATTATTTTTCCGAGTTTTCGTGTTGATATAAAAACTTTACAAATTTAAATGTGGTACACAAGACCTTATTACGCTAACCATTGCATTAACGATCCAACTTTTGTTTTAATAACAAACACCTGTAATCAAAGTTAAACTCTCTCTCTTTTGTCGTATAGATAAATTGCGTAATATTTTATTTTTTACCCGAAGTTTCAAGTAAATTCAAGTCGTAAAGGTAAATAGGGGTTGTTCGATATTATTAAACTTTTTCGTGAATTGATTTTACTTTTTCATTTCGTCAAGCTCTGAAAAGGGTATATACGTGATTATATACAAAGTAAATATAATTAAGAAATGTATATTTTATAAATAGGTTATACATTATTTTATACGTTGATTATAAAGTTATTTATTTTTATATACGATTTAAGCACGTATATTTTTATTTAAAACTTAAACATATATTTTATGAAAATTATTTTAACAAAGTATATAAAGTTTTAAATTCGTGTTGTAACAATATGTTACATCACGTGTCTCTATGACTATACTAGACGCTGGCCAAGGGTTTTAACGTCTATGACAGATGGGGCCTGTGCACACCGGAGTGGACTCCGGTCAGAAATACAGAAGTAGTGTATAAAGTTCAGTGGTAACGAACGTGTTGGTAACTTAGTATGTAAGTTAATTTAAGATTAATATAATAAATATACATTAAATTGTACGAAAATAATAGTTGTGGTTAACATTTAAATATAATCCTGTGTCCAACATAATAACTTAAGTAATACCAAGACTGGTTCCACAGTTTTATAACAATTTAAGTATTATTCAACTCGAAAGGATGAGTATTAACCAGTCGGCGAATTTTTAGATACTAATTTTAGTAACTAATATTAAAACAATAACTGTTTTACCTTGGAAATTGCATTGCACGATTAATAGCTTCCTTTATCTTTGTAATTTACAAATAACTAAATATAGTAATCTTACACATGCGCATTATCGTGAAATCATAGAAATCAGTAGTTATGCTATTTTTTATGGTTTTATGCGCTGAAACATTGCCGTGTTTGGGTATGCCCGAAATTAATAAAGAATTTTTAAAATGAACCCAAATAAACACGTCAACTGATGTTTCATGCGCCGTACATAAAAAAAAAAAATAGAGTAAATTGTATAAAATAACTTTTGCTCCGAAAAATGCACATATTTACAAAAAAAAATAGAATATAATATGCAAAAATATACAAATTTTTTTTGTCAAAATTTGGAATTGTTATAACTTGAAACACATTTAAATCATACTTAGCAATTGTTTGGACTAAAAAAAAATTCAAATGTATTAAATCCCGAGCAATGATTATAACTAATAATTAATTAATATTTTATTCATTAAAAAGATTTTGATCGTAACTCGGTGTAGTATTATTTTGTAACTTATAACCATTTTTCGTTATAATCTGTAGTTTATGAGATAAGCTTATGAAAGCTACTGGGAAAATCAAAAAAACACCGTCGATAAAGTACTAACTTTATAACGAATTTACTATCCTAAAGCTTTACGCCCAGAAACTTACTTTATTTCCACCCAAAAAAGTATAAACATACATACAATTTTTTTTAAAGAAAATACATAATTGTGAAACCAAATACATTCATAATTACGCTCAGAATCGAAAACCCAAATACAATAAAAAAATAAAATAAATTTTAAACAACCTGAAATACAGAGAATACTGGCTATTGTTCCACTATACTTTTAAAAGCCACGATACGATATCTCAAGCTATCAATATATTTAGTACCACTGTCGAGCGCATAATATAAAATTATATTCAAAACAATAACCCTCTTGAAAACGAGAATGAACTCGAGTTTCCATTTTGTAAGGGATCTTTTATTCCCCATCTCACCTACAGGTGCTATCCTCTTCCTCGCTACTATCTCGCACCACTACCCATTACATTCACCCCTGTACACTTTTATACAACGATAGTCGCAATCGAGTTTACGAAATATATAATAACAGTAATCAGAATACCACCTTCGATACTTTTTACTTAGTTTCTTATTTGGTATGTACTACCATCCTTATTTGTCGTCACCAAATAATCATGGAAAACTTCTCGACAAACATTTATTGTGATTCAATAACAAAAATCAACAACAAATCCATTTACGATTTATTATAAAAACAAATAACAAGTATAAAAATAAGTTAAATATAAACTCAGATTTACGAAGATTTTTAAACATGTAACTATAATGTTTATAATATTTAATATTATATTGAACTTATTCCAAATTCCAAATTTTTTTCGGGTATACAAGATAATCTCGTTTTTCTTTTCCTTTAAATTAAATCATGCATTTTCCAAAAATTTATAAGAAATAACGGTATATATACCAGTATTGTAATTATTTAAAGATAATATCAATAATGGGTATTGGTTATTGGTATAAAAATACCAATCTATTGATCAACATGATTTATTAAAAAAAAAAAAATATAGGTACCTATATATATATATATTACTTAGTAAGTTTTAAAGAACGTAAAATTTTTAAAAATATTTATTGCGTTACGATATATTAAAAAAAAGAAAAAACATTCGACCATTTTTTTTAAATATAGGAATTTCGTCCTGCTTTTTATTTCAAGTGGAAAACATTCCACGTTTCCTTACTGAAAATGCAACTTGTTTCATACATAACCGTTACTTTTGGAATGTGTTGTTTACAATACACTAAGTCCAAGACCATTTCATAAAATAATTTGCGGAAGAGATCCAAAATTTTTTTAAAAATTCAATTTATTGCAAAATACTTTTTAAATTTTGAAAAAATGCACCTCTCCTCCTCTATTATGGTATCCACTAATCATTCATACACTTAACAAATATTAACTTTATTATTTCCGTCGTTTGAAATTAATGATTTATATCAAGCTAGCTTAAATGAAACACCTGCCGGGTGCTACTCCTTTTATGTGTAACTATTTATAAGTTCAACACCTTTTGTGTGCGGAACCTTGAATGTGAAACTTCGCCTTAATTTCAAAATTATTTTGGAATATTTTAAATATTTAATTTATCCACAAGATTGTATACGATAATATTTTAATAATTTAAACCAATAAAGAAATAATATAATATACAATAGTTGTAGGTATAGTTCAACAGATCTATTTCAATAGGTTTTAAATTTTAAATAGCATCGGTAAGAAACAAATATAATCGTATTTCATCAAAATTTAAACTGATTTGAAAAATAAATGAGCATGATATCATATTAGAAAAAAGTTTATATTTGTTGTTTTGAGTTTCTCAAAATTTAATTAAATTATGCGGCAAGAGTATGTAATTATTATAAAGAAAAAAACATTAACCTTAAATCTTCAGAAAAGTGATAATAAAAAGTTGTAGTTATCGTGTTTAATCTGGTGCAGATATTGACCATTTAAATATAATAGTATATATTATGAGTTCTTTGGAATTATTAATTTTTTTTAAAGGTACATGCTTTGATTTAATTAATATAATATTGCGTTTTAAATCAATGCATATTTAAAGGATACATTGAAAAGTTTAGGGTTTATTAAAACATTTATAATGGTAAAAGTTATTTGTCAAGTTGATCCTAGCTGTCATATTCTGTATATAAACCACAGTTTATATTAGCATCTATAGTTGCTATAGTTGCTAAATAGTTAACGGTAAATATTATATTAATAATGAAATTGACGTAATGCAAATATTATATTAATATGAATATACTATAAAATATGATAATAATATGTTTATTAATTGACGTACGTACAGCGGAATATATTATAAATAATCGGATTTTTTTCAATTGAAATGTATCATACACTAACATACGCTTTAACGAAATTTATGTTCTGAAAATAATAACCTATACGCAGTACTACTATGATAATAATAATAATAATAATAATAATAATAAAGGGTTGGGTTTTAGTGGAGAAAAAAACGCAACGCAAAACATGGAATATTGAAAAATGTCGAGTCACGAGGATTGGCAATAATCGTTTTATAGCTTTTTAGAACATTGTGTTTGTCATTTATTTTTATTATAAACGTGAAAATCGATCGGTTTGCATGTTTACTCCGCCGTAAACGACAGGAATCAATGTGCGTCGGCAATAATATTTATCCTGCAGCGACACGGAGCTAGGGATGGATTGGAATTATTATAATTTGTGTGCACCAAAAGCACCCACAGCTCCCCCTACCATTCCCTCCAGCCCGGCAGTTATTAAGATGTATACGCTATTAAGTACGTATAGTATATTATTCGACATTTTATTATAAGGCTGAATTTACAAAAGCTATTTAAAAGATACTGTAATATCCTTATTATTAGACGATAAAAAAAAAAAAAAAAAAAATTACAAGATTCTATGGAAAATATTACTGTATTCAAAATTTTGAAAAAATAGGTGTTTTTAGGTGGAAATTCGACCGAAAAAAAACACCGTTCGAATTCGAAAAGCGAAAATAGTAGATAATTAATGCCGGTGTAATTTCTCTTGACGGTTTTCCTACCTTAAACTGTATACAAACTTAATTATTTTAATTTTAATTATTACACTTTAGATACTAACATCAACTCGACTTATTATTTTTACATTTTCACCAATTAAGTTCATTTTTCATTTCAACTGTCTAAAGTCTGTAAAATATTGTTTTTATAATATAATTCGTCAGGTTTTACATTTTCTCAGAAATTATCAAGTTCAGCAGTGAAAACAGAAATATATAAAAACCGATATATATATATATATCGTAATAAACAAATGAAATAAATATGTTACATTACCTATAGCTAGGTACCTATATAATATTTAACTTCTTTGCAAAAATATTGAATAACGACTGAATTGTCGAGGCACAACGCTACTATAAATTATCTTATTAAATCAATAAGTTTTCAGTAAATATAGTTATTAGCTACTATAATCACTATTGATTTGATGATAACTAATATATTATACAGGATTTCAGCCAATTTATTATACATTGATTCCGTAGAATAAAATCAATCAGTCTGAAAACCACGATCACTCCATGATAATACAATTATTTGTGTTTATATTAAAATATATAGTAATTAAATTATGGATTCAAATTTTACTGAAATTGAATAATGAGATCGTGCAATTACAATAAACATCCATGAAATGCTACCAAGGGAGCGTATTTATCAAAATAAATTGCCCCAGTCGAAGACGAATATTTTGATTTTAAGGCGGTTTTAGGCATGACACAATGGGTATATCAGCAACGTTGTGATACGCAAATCTCTGTGAAGTATTCCCACTTTTTACCATGTATCAGTGGTTAAAGTGAGGGGGGACGGAGGGGGACGGCGTCCCCCTTCTTTACTTAGTTTAAGTCTGACGTCCCCTTTAGTATATATAGTTCTCTTTATATTTCTAAATGTTTAATTAAAAGTTGAGACTGAATTTGTTCTTTTGTACATATAATATTCAAAAATGAAATAAAAAAAGTTTAAAAAATGGTATTTAGTTATAAATTGTAAGCAAAATCTATATTAGGTATAGAAAAAACAATTTCGATTTTTCTTTGTTCTTCAGACATTCTCTCCTTTGCCGGAATATAGGTAATTAATATGCGTATTTTAAAGTTATAACCACATAGTATGTACATTATACATAATAATAGGTATATGCAGGTCATACGTATGACATACGTAGGTATACATACGTCCGTGATAAATTTTTACAAATTAGGTCAAAAATAACATGGATTAAAAGTTAAATTTATATGAATATTTTAGAAATATTACGCCATTGGTTCAGGGGACGCCTTTTTTTTGCATTAGCTATAGTCCCCCCTGCAAATATATTCCACTTTAACCACTGCCATGTATTAAGTTCTCCACCTCTCATTGGTTACATGCATCAAGCATACGTTTTCATGCTATCACCATAGAATTGAATGAAAAGCGGAGAATCTAATATATAGGAAAAAGTGGGGATGCGCATATCGGAATAAAATTCGTATTGTTGCTGACATATACAATACCTCTCTATTTTGTCATGGTTTTAGGTAAAATTTTGACACTATACTTGATTGTTTTATAACAGTTTCGACATACATAATATAAACATAAGTTATTTGATTTTCCAAAAATGTTTGTCAAACGTTTTTTTTTTTTTGGAAAAAATTTTAAAAATCATAATCAAATTTGATTTCAATAAGTTCTGTTTACGGACGGTACCAGACATTTTTTTCTGGAGAGGGGTAAGATTATGGCAATAATTTTATTCGATGGGGCCAAATATATACTCATATTTTATTGTCCACCTTTATTTAGGGTTTTTATAATGAGAATATTTTTATTATTGGGGTTGATATTTTGGTATATACCTATATCTGTTGAAGGCATTTAGTTAAATCATATAAATCAGATAGGTAAGCAAATAGAGAAAAATGGAAGTTGTAAATAATAATAATAATATATTGCGTAATAGACTTATAAAAAATGTTCAATTATAGTATTGAAAATCATATAATTATATAGGTTTTTAACATTTTATAATCAATTATAGTATCATATTATGTATAGGTACATGGAAAATGCTATATTGTTATAGTGTTTTTTCATAATTTATAAATATATAATCAAATTCGTAATATATATATATATATATATATATAATCAAATTATGGTGTATTTATAAAGTAAAAGAATTTTGTGGTGTATTATCTAATTACTTCCATACACTGGAATTTATTGCTATATACGTATACTCATTATATATTTTGATTATATCTAGATATAACGGTAGTTTACATTTGAAAATCTCTGCTGTTGAGCAAACCCATTATTCTTGAGAAAAATGAGAAACTACAGTTATTTATTTTTATTTTTTCATTTATGTTTTTATTTTAATACATCACTTATTTTGCATACCTGCCTCCTGAATTGATACACTTTGTTCCACTTTTAACAATTGTTTTTAACCTATTTTTAACTCAAATATCTAATAGTTTTCTGCTTGTGCAGTATAACATATTTTCACTTCTTCATTAAAATCAAATTCACTACTTTAAGTCTTTAAATATGTTCTTTGAGCTACATTGTAAGCTACATGGTTGCAGTGAGGCATCGTGTTGTCATAACAGAGTAGAATTTGATTACAACTGGGTCTAACACACGTTTTATTATTTTTAAAGAACTGATCGTAATATTTTTAGTGACCACAAGACATTTGATGAAAACTCACTTTTTAAACCGTATGTCCTGAATACGTCATTTGTATTATTAAAAAAAAAAAATTAATAATTTTAAAAATGACGACTAAATACAGACTAACAACAATATTTTCTATCGAATGGTGAATAAATCAAAATAAATACAAAAACAATTTCGATAGAAATACATTATTTATCAGCCCAACCTGGTGTAAATTATAATTGGTATTTGATATACTCGTAATGACAGAAAGCAGTGTTTGTCGGAGGATGGTATTGTACTAGTACAAAATATACGTATTATCGCATTCCAGTATTTGGACATTCAAATTTTGTAAACTACACTACACGCGAATGCACTCGTTTCTATCAAATAAAACGTGAACGCGAACAATGTTCATATTTTCAAGGAATTTTAACAATTTTCAGGCCATTTCAAACAAATTAAAATTTATTTTAATTACGCTATAAACTCTATTGGATTTAAATATAATAAAAAGAAATCAATACTCAAAATTTCAAGTTCGTGAGCCCATCATAAAAAGTAAACAGTAGTTTCTATGAATCGGTAAATTTTTGATGAATATATAAGACAAATTTATATTTTATCTATTTTAACTAATTAAAATGAACGCCTTAAATTTGTTTTTAAATAACATAAATATGAAAGATTTTAATTTTTAAATACATTTGAAAGTGAATAGGAACGACTTAAATTTTTAAGTGAACGTTCCAAACACTGCCTTTTGCTGTACTTTATAGAATAATTTCACCCTCCTCCCATCTTAATTAAAAGTTATTTCCAACGAATATTCCGGTCCGGTGGCACATGTGTATCGGTAGATGTCTTACCTAGACAGAAAATTATACTTATTTAAATGTTTCAAAAATATTTAAAAAGAAACATATAAATACGCACTGCTGCAGTCGCGTTGGTTTGATATTCAATAAATTTTCTATTACCAAAAAAACGTCTTTCCCCATTATATACAAATGAATTATTATTTTCAACAAAAATTTCAGTTCACAGTTAAATATGGCTTTTTAAACTTAAATGTTTTAACTTTTTATTAATAACTTAATCATTTTTTAATTTTTGTTCAATATATTTGGATAAAATGTACGGTTGACAATTATTGAGGTTATTATTTATTTTCTATTCCTAAATAAGCAAGCCAAAAAATACCTTCCTTACATCGTCGGGGTGTATATTGTTTTCAATATGATTTCATTATGATTTTTCTTCCATTCCGCGAAATCATTTTATAAAATAATTAGAAGACGGGAAAAGATTTAATTTTGTACAAAAATAATAACGATGTTTTTAACACAAAAGGGTTGGAACTTGGATGTATTTATTCGACCCGTTTAAAAACAAAAAATAATTTATATTTTTTAATTATTTCATTTGGAAAAATGTATTCGAATAAGTATTCTAAAAAACATTGGCTTATGTTTTTATAGTTAGATTTATCAAGATTTAGTATTGTCTATATCCAATATAAGTATAATTTATATATTCTAAAGTTATTAAAATACACATTATATATTATACTATAGGCATTAACAACTAATAGATTTATTTTAAAATAAAAAAAATTTTTGTTATCGTTTTATACTGTTACCGAGAAATATTTTCTGACTATATAGTTAAATATATAATGTAGTACTTTTTTAAACTTAAGTGTGACATTAATTGCTAATACTATGAGTGCATTTTTGAACTTATGAAACTAAAAAAAATATGGACATTGTAAATTGCTATTATAGGTAGGTTAGGTATTCACTTGAATACACGTGTCAATGATCTATATTTCATTTTATGAAAAATCATAATTTTTAATTCATATGGATAATTCTAATCCAAATAGTTTTATCACAAAGTATACTCACATTTTTATTTTAAAAATATACTTGGGTTATTTGTAACATATATACAAGATAACAGTTAGATTTTAGATTTTGGGAGAGAGGAATTTAATAGTTCTAAATTGATATTTATTGATTTTGAGTAGAAGAAATCGAGTAGGAGTTAGAATTAGAGCTTTTTTGATAGTAAATTTGTGCTAGATGCTACTTTCCAGAAGTTATTTTTTATTTTCCCCAGTAGTTTTCTTAACCATAGAACTAGTTTTAAAAGATAAATTTATCTTATAAATTGGAAAAGTAATAAATGAAGTTACCATATAGTGATCTATAAATACCTATATATATGACTATAATATAGATTACTATAAATATATAATATGTAGTAATATAAAATAATATTTTTTTTACAGTAATATTTATGTATATATTGCATCTAGCTCCATTCAAAATTATTTTTTAGCAAAGGTATAAATTGAATATACCCCTTTGAGATACTGGACGAGATACTACAGATTAATAACAAATATATTAACAATATTGTATTTATTATATTATGTAATTTTCTCTAAAATGTCGATATAATAGGTGATGTCATTCATTTTATTAAGAACATACCTACATTCATATAAGACATTGTTCAAATTTACTTTATGCCTATATGACCTAGATAAGTGATATCCTGATAACATCTGAAAATGGGTAGATAATCACTGCACCAAACGAGTAAACGACAAACGTCGTTGTGACATACGACCACAGATTATAGTTAGATATACATAGTTGATGGTTCAAACTAGTTTTTTTGTGCCATGCTATATAATTTACACTGTGTATTTTTCATCGGAAAAGAAATAAAATAAAACTGCTCGTGTGTAAACGGCGCATCATACATGCATTTTTAAGTGTGCGCAACGGATAGCGCTGTAGTAGCTTCGTGACAGTGGCAGTGACGGAATACCACGCAGCGGCCGCCGAGGCGTCGTCGTACAGCAACCAAAAATACAGTAGTGTGATGCGTGATAATGTGTACATTGTACAATAATAATATTCATAGGCACAGCAATTACTAAAACAGCGATAAATAAATAATAATCGCATATAAGAACACGCTAATTTATCGAAATTTTAGGCGGTGCACGTGCTCCTATATTCCTTCACATGAGCCCCCCTCCTATTCTTCAAATTTTAAAAATATTTTAGTTTATTAAACTGTTCTTAATGTTTTAAAAATTTCCGAGATATTAGACACAAGAATTGGAACAAATATAAGGAAAAATGGTTTAGGAGCCAATTATTTTATTAAAATTTAAGTATTAGAACTACATATAATAGAAACCGAATATATATTGAAAATACAATTTAATAAACTATTAATGGAATTCGAACTCTTATTGACTTTTTAAAATGTAGACCTTTTAGTACACTTTGTTAATATTAAGTGGACGTTTAGGTCCTATTTTGAAATGTTTTCTAACTGCAGGAACATTAAGAATCCAACCTTTGATTAATTACATTTACTGCAATATACTAAGAGCCAAATGAAAAGTCTGCTTGAATCGTTCTCTCGATTAATATATAATGTATATAATATAACATCGATAATATTTGAATATCATAATGAGTAGTTTTGACTAAAAATAAACGGAAGTCGTGCAGGCCCTTATAAGTATGACCAATTAATTTTTCATCGATTTCAAACAAAATTGTATCCATGACTCGGTTGTCTTTGTCTGATACACGCACAACATATTATGTGTATTCGGGTTTTGTATTTTCAATCTAGTGAACGATGGATTGATTGTAGGATATTATGACTTATAATAATAATAGACAAAAACAACATAATCTGCGACACGAAATAATTGTTTTTCCGAATTTTAATTTTAAGTTTAATAAATTTAAACTATGAATGGTTTGCTTGAAATTCAGTTTACCTACAAGTAGACATTATATTATAATTGTATTAATTATTCTCATGGGTCGTCGTATCCAAAAGCTAATCTATTGCTCACAAAATCGTAGTACAAAACTCAATTTCTTTATGTGTCGCATGCGTGTCATGCTCATGACAACCGAGTCAGGTGCTGCGGCCCCTTAACGTGAATGAAACAGATTCGTATGTACGCGCCAAAAGCGAATACAATGTTATTTTTTCTTCCATTCAATTTACTCGTTTATAAACCATTACTATACTCTTGTAGTTTTATTTTATTATTATTCTTTTCCGTTTTCCCACCATTTTCTCCGTCTGATTCGACTTGGACCCGTTGAACCGTTAAACCGATAATTGTGCGACACCAAGTGAACTCTATATATTGGCGGTGACTGGGGAAAAAAAAAAGTTTAGGGAAAAGTTTAGACTGTCGTTCGAATTTAATAACCGTGTTACAACGAATCCGAAGAGCGTAAAGCGTGAATAATGATGCGATAACGATATTCAAAAAGTTCCTTTTTTTTCGAGTGGGTTTTTTAAATATATATTTTTCCACCTTAGAAGTGCTAACGGTGTTTTTTTTTTAAATATTTAGCGGGTTTTTTTTCGTAATATCGTAAAAGTTTTTCACTTAATCAGAACTCGCGCAAATATCCGACCAGTGGTTTGTTTGAACGTTTACACCCCACACGCTGTTTAACACAAATACTGTAAGTACACTACAAACAGTATTTTTATTTCCTTATAATATTATATATATATTTATATATATATATATATATATATATATACATATTATACATACAACATTGGCAAAGTAAATATCGCCGAGTTTAACATTACCGGTGTTCTATGAGTTTATCGAGCAAAGTATTTTATTATAAAACATAGGTACACGCGCATTGTCGAATAATATTACGAAAATCAAATTATTTTATATCTAATGAAATATGAATTTAATTATTTGATTTCGACCGGTGCAACTGTAGCTCGTTAAATCTATCGGATTTTTACTATTTTGTTTTCCGGTAAACTTCGCAATAAGCCGGTAAAAGTTCTCCGAACGTTTCAAATAATAATTGTACGTAATTGCTCGGTTGCGAATTGGTAAAATTCCCATTACCTATTTGAAAAGTAACAATAAAATTGACGGTTGAATCGTTTTGAATTCGTATTGTTCTCTGTATTTTTGTTATAAATACGCAGTTGAGCACTTAAAGTTCAAACAACAAATAATAAAGATTTGATAACTGAGAAAAACTTAATTTATCGAGGAAAAAACTTATAAAATATATGACGAGCGAAGTAAGTAAATTCAATATTCGTACTTTAAAAAATTCGTACGATCCAATGTCATTTGAAAATGTCGAATTCAATTTTATTCATGTGGTCGAAATGTCATGTGATGGAATATTATGTAATTTCTTAGAAAAATTTCAAGCTTAATATTTAAAATAGAAATATAGAATTAAATATTGTATATCCAAATAGATATTATTTTCCTTTTCATTACAAATTGCCATTTATAGACATATTTTTTTTATTGTAAACTGTATAGCATTGTAGCTAAATTCATCATTGATTAAAAACTAAACATATAATTGTATGACATAATAATAATTATAAAACGTATTAATTGGCATTATAATTGTGTTTGGTTGAATTATAATCAGATTATTACATTTGGAGAAATTTGATTTTGAATTCTATTTTTTTTTCAAATTCAATTCCAATACTATCTCAAATTTTGAATAAAGTTGAAATACTTAAGAATTATATAGAATGTATTAAATTATTATTTAATTAATAGTGGCGTAAACCCCATTTTACCCCTGAATTTTTGACCATTACCTATGTTTTTTTTCGACTAATTTACCAAATAATTACCATAAAATTTCAGTAAATGATTTTGAAAAAAACATGAAATATTTGTATCTTTATCAGTTTTTTATTTTTAAATTGTAGAAATAGTTATTTCAAATATTTTCTACTAAGAGTTCATACGGGTGAAACTGCAGTAAAATATACAAGTATAGTAGTAGCCAATAGTAATACAACAAATGGTTTGATAATTTGTAGCAACATCATACATACTTTAGAAAATCACGTATTGAATAATCAAAACATTTATGTTTATTAAAAATGGTTACTAATTAAATGTATGCTTCATTATACACATAATAATAGTTAAATATAACTTTTAAAAATCATTCTAATATTATATAAATTAGTTTTGTTAAACATTTTTAAAATACCAATAATTCATAAAAAGTAATATAAACAGATCAATTTATGTGTGCAGGTGCTATATTTACTTAATTAAGCTCTCAAATACGGTTGCCCGAATAATTATTTTCCCAAAAGATCATTTCACTAAATTAAAATCCTGAATCCATTTTTTATTTCAGAAAAACGAAAAAGATTTTTTGAAAAGAATAAAATAAAAACATTTTATAGCGTATATATTTAATTATATACAAAATTGGTAGTTTTTTTTTATACACTTATATTTTTTTACCATTTGCAATTATTATTGATAACAAACAATAACAAACAGAAACACAATTCTATTTCGTACGAACTATATTCATTTATTTTCAATATCCACCTACCATAATATGTATTAAAAAAAAAAAAAAAAAAATCCTTTTTATGTTCAGGATTCTAGATACAATGTTAAATTATATTTTTACTCTTTAGATTCTTACAAATATTAAATTTTTAATAATATTTTAATGTTTAAAAAAGAGAAACAAGTAATATAATTTAGATAATAGATATGTAATAGATACATTATTTTATATTGTAATAGATAATTTATAGACATGTATATTCTTTGGTATTTTTTTAAATTTAAAGATACATGTTCGTGAAAATGTACGGTAATCAATTATACTTGATATTCGTTATAGTATCATTACAATTAAAAATTCCTAATATTCTCCAAAAACACATCACATGTTTTAAATAATAACATATTAATAAGACTATCGGGTTCTGGAATCTAGACTTAACTGGTATCCAACATTTTAGAATAATTTGATAGATATGATTTTTTCAGTATGTGTATTTCATGAAAACTACTTCTAAATGGTATTGAGCATACTTTCAAAAATATATTTTGAACATCATGTAAATACATAGAAATTATCCAAATGGGTACATTTATATAAGTAGGTTGTACTGGAATAAGAACTTCACAAGATTAGTAGGTTATACGTTGATAATATAATATTAATACACGCATATATATATCATTGTATTCATATATCTAATATAAAATATACATTTTTTAAATGTAATCCAATTTTTTTACAAGTTTCAACGTAACTAAAATATTGTAATAAAAGAAAATCGGTGATTAAATATGTGTATTAGCAAAAAGAAACGTTTAATATCTATATAATAAATAGTTCAATATTATAGGTATATTGTAAAAAGTTTTTCCAATATATTTTTGATAAAAAGAAAAAGTATTGGTAATAAAAACTTTTATAGAATATATGTATATTTATGTAGTATTCTTCATAAAATTCAATTTTTTTTTTGTAATATATATTTATGATATTTTAGTAATATTGTTGTTATAAGTCAATGTACTTGAATCATGACATTATTAGGTATGTCTACTTATTAATAAATCTCCAATACTAATGGTATTTCACATATTTTTTTATATAGGTGCATTATAATGTATGAAAAAACGTCGCGAAAAAAATATGTTGGCTAAAATATTATGCACAAAGTTTTGATATTGTTGCTGCGTGATATATTCAAGTATTTTGTTATTCGAAACGATGCAGTTTTTCCGCATAAGTATAACGGCAACAATATATTAATTCGGTATATGGATAGCTGCATTACAATATTTGGACTATTGCCGGTAGGGAGTCAAACATTGTGTTCATTGTCATCTCTTATAGTGCACATCGAATTTTCACGACGATCGTTCCCACCTTCGAGAACACAAAGTACATTTATTATTATTATTATTATTATTATCATCATCATCATCATCATCACTGTCACTGTGATGAACTTGTTTGATACTATATAGTTACATTAATAGTATATAATATATCTCAGATTATACTCCTCTCGTCGACTCTCTCTGTCTTCCATCCCCTAACCACTGTAAATTATTAATTTGTTCGGACCATCTGTCTCTCTCTGTATTCACCGAAATATATTCATCACGGGTTTGCGTCAGCTAAATTTTGTATGTCTCCGCCTCCCACCCCCTCATCCCATGAACACGGTCCCTCCATTCCACACCAACGCCGTATGATTTTCGAAATATTATACAAAATAAAATAAGAACGACGAAAGTTTTGTAATTAAACTCGCAAAAGTGCTCTTGTATAACATACACACACAAACGTACGTACGTATATACATCCGGTTAATTTAACCTGTCGCAACTTTGTTGGTGAGGAGAAAATGACGATCGTCTTATTTTATTTTCTATTTGATCCTCAATAACTAAAGTTCTCAAAATGTTGACGTCCATGTCGCTATTCATACTATTGTATCGTCCTTCGCTCTGACCTCTCTGTGCTGTAGAGATTAGCAGAATTTTAATTCAATTTATTCAGTCCGTACAGTTTTTAATCTAACCTATTTGGTTTATTCAATTTTCTTACCTACATAATATAATATGTTTATGGTTTTATCAAATACCTACGTTTTAGTCCATAATATAATATGTTTGTCGATTCGATATTAGATATATTCTCTTTTTTTGCTTTAGTTACATTATTTATTATTTTCCTTTTTTTATTTAATAAAAATACATATATAATATACCATATATAATTATTATTTCCATTGACAAAAGGCCAACCATGTTTTGTGGTAACACAACTAGAAATATACAGAAACATAACAGAACTTACAAAATGACATTATAAATACATAGTTATTTTATTTGGCCAAAATAGCATTCGAACGCTGGAATTTTCGATCTTTCGAAAATATACGATTTTCGGTCAGATGACGCTATTTGTGTGTATGTTTGATACTGAGGGCTGTAAAGGAAATCGAAAACGAATAGAGAGCGATTGTGGAATAAATGCAATTTATTATTTATCCGTTTGCGGTGTCTTGACGTTAAACGGAAGACGAGACGTCATCGTTATTTTTGGTTTGAAAGACGTCTCGGAATTGGTTTGCCGTGCAGTATAGTATTTTGCCGTATGAAAACGATGGGAAGGAGCCCACGGAGACGAAGGAATTCTGTGGGCACGCGTAATCAAGTTTCTTTTCGGTCGGCCAGTTTTCTGCGGTTAAACTTCATTACCGAATTAGAACTCAACCAAAAGGACATTATTATCCATGTATACGTATATACAAGAGCTAGCAGATTTAAAACCTCTCTGTGCTCCTTACCCACTCTAGAGACTCTGTCTCTTTCTCTCTATTGCACCTCTCCCCAACAATTGCCACCCATCTCCACATTGTGCAGCGCCGTCTCTTGTTTTAAACGATTCTTATTTTGCATTTACTATACGGTCGGCCTGAGCTAATTACGAAACCGTCGTCTCTTGGCGATAGATGGACGGCGGTGACGATGCAAGCGACGAGCAACTTCAACTTAATATCCATCGTTTGTTATTTGTTGTTCCCTTAAAATCTCTATGAAACATTTCGACGTTATAATGTCAGCACATATTGTGTAGCACTACCACCACGATTGTTATCAATATAAATGTATAATATAATAAAGTTCAATGGCAGTTAATCGGACGTTTTGCCGACCGTAGAAACTAATTGACTTGATCAAATGTCGTATGGTCGACAATCGCATTCAATAATAATTTTTTATCGAAATACCCATTTTGACTTCCACCCATTCAAGCATATTATACTTAAATCTCGAAATCAGTTAACACTAGTTCTGTATGTAGGTGGTCAGAGCTATAGTTTTTATTGGTAAAATTGCAAACAATTAATATCCTTTTAGTGCTTCCAATTGTAATACAGGATACCCAATAAACGATTAGAAAAAAAATTGAATTAAGACTTACATTGTTAGACATAATTATATACGTTTTCATATAACAGATTTTAATTCTCATATATTAGTATATAAGATAAACTATGATAAAATCATGATATATAGATGCCCAATATTAATTTTTAAATAATATAAATACTATAAAATGTATAATAATAAATAATATATTTTGTTTACTTTTATATTTAGTTGACCAATTATATAACACTATATACAGGATTATTAAAAAAAATATATAAAAATTAATAGTTTTACATCCTATTATTTCTCAAATTCCATAATGTTCAAGTTTATACTTTCACATATTAGAGGAGTCGAATATGGTTCTTGGTCACTTACGACAACCATATAGCTACCAAATTATGGGATTGGTTTGGTAGTTATGGTCGGCTCGCACCAGATATTAGACGAAACAAGCGAGAAAAAGTTCGTTGACTACCTCATTTGCTATCCGAGAGTGGAAATACGAAACCTCACGTGCCGAAATACGCATTTTGACCACTTAACCACAGTCAATCTACATTAAAATATAAAATGTATTTAATAAAATATGTGTATATATATTAATTATAAAAGTAACATGTAAAAATGTATACAGTTTTATTCAAATTCCTTTCAGAAATCAAGCGATTTGTATCAAATGTCTAAATAGGATTTATTGATTTATATTTTATATAAAGGTTTTAAAATCATATATAGTCGTTTCTTAGTTTTCCTAGAGATATTTTAGCCAATGATATTGTTTAAACTTCAAATTGAAACTGATCAGTGAATGGATCAAAAACTTAACAAAATTCTATATTTAAGTGTTTTGTTGTAGTCAAAACTAATTTTTACTGATTGGAAACAAATTGCTAATTTCGGGTATAAAATAATTAAAAAGTGCATACCAATAACTTTGTCTAGTATGGATATATAGCTGCCACTAGGCCAGAACTGACGTAGTGGTCCATTTTGTAGGTACTAATGGACCAATGCCATGTTAGACCATTATTGTGCTTACATTCATTACCTATTAACGAGACTTTCTGATGCGCTAAAAGTTAATTTACTGAAGAGCAATTCGTAAAGGATATATGTGAAATGTACCCTATGGTTTCATATATTGAATCATTTCAAAATAAAGTTTGTACCACTTGGGAGCTAATAATTGACATGTTCAAAGTTTCATCCAGATGCGTGCTAAACCTTAACAAGTCAGTATAGTCTTTCTTCCGAAACGTGTGGAATTTTATAACACTCTCTAAATACTGTTGGTTTTTCGTTTTCTTCCAAATACCGCAGAGCATATTATATAATAACTAGCTTAAGTGCAACACCTGTCGGGTGCAACTCCTTGTAAGTGCAACTCCTTTTATATGAGACTATTTGTAAGTTCAACCCCTTTTGAGTGAGGAATATTAAGTTTAAAACTCCGATTGAGGGTGACATCTTGAAGGTTTAACTTTTATTGAGTACAAAACCTCATTAAAATAATTACTTTTGCAAATCGTATACATATCGGTTTATGTATTTTATCCGAAATAATACTGTTAATTAATTAATTTTAAAAATATTCCGCCAACGGCGGACACTGGCGTTCGCTTCCTAGAAGATAGCCGTTCACTCCTAAAGTGTAAACTGTTGACAAAATAAGTAATCCGAAAATTGATCGAACTTACTATTCACGGATTTTTATAAGAACTCGAACCTCGCTACACTCGGTTCTCGCTCGAGTGTAACTGGTTTTACACAACCTCAATATAAATTTGATCAAAATTTTAAGAAATATTTACCGTTAAATATAATATTGGT
>JAIPRL010004810.1:0-35650 GCA_025469235.1 Pemphigus obesinymphae | reverse complement strand
TTATCATTGCTTTCAAATTCAATACATCCACCAAAAGTACCCTGCCCAGTAGCGAAGTGCATCCACCAATACTGACACCCGACGAGCGAAGTGCTTCCACAACCTACTGACCGGCTTTTTTAAAATTGCAATAGATCCAAAATGTTTAGACTCGTACCTGCCTATATTGTCCATATGCCACCGGTAATATCTTATTATTTGTACGTCTTTTTATATTTCCCAAATATATTAGTTGAGTACTAGGATAGTTTACAAGAAGAGTACATACTGTGCAATTGTGATAGACGGAGAATTCGGTCAGATACAAACCTGACAAGTCTTCCCTGGAGAGTGTTTTAACTTCAACCCATAAGTGGCACTGTTTTCGTCATGCCGTTAAAACTTTTGATTACGTTCTTTGATGTGACAGCGTAGAAACAGGAGACGTCGTCGTCATTGTCAACGTGACCGCAAAACCCACGACGTCACTATACACAATAACAACCATTAGCACACATACTGACACGTGGAAATAATAATTAGTGAACATAATATTATATTCTCGCAGGAGTCGCGTATATAGTATGCGGTGGAAACTTTTATTAAACGTCTATTGTCAGGAGCAGCCTAAGGGTTCTAAGAGTTTCCAATAAAATTTGACGAGAAAAGTCACTCAAATGCACTAAATTTCTCCATATACCGCTCGCCATTCCTAAAATAATAATAATATTGTCCACTCTCCAGTTTCCTACTATAAATAACAATTACCCCGTTAATACCTACTCGTTACTTATTGCATTTAAAGTCATGTGGGTGTATGTGTTTGTGTGAGTCCAAAATTAAAATTATACATATCCTCTGAGATAATTAACTATTACCTATCGGGCAGAACAACTTAAAGCCACTATATATCCAGGTTTATCATGCATCTATTTATAGGTTAGGTGATCGTGCAACAAACATAAAAATACTGTGTGAGAAACGCGCGGTCGTTAGCCAAGTCGTCTTTGTGCAGTATAGGTACACATCTACAGGGGCTGTGGTATTTAGCTACTTACAAGGAGCATAGATAGTACATGTTTGAATGTGGTAATTCCAGGGAATACATACCTTAGATGTGGTGCTTCTAAGAAGACACACAATTCAATTTGTTTGTATTTTGCATTTGTTAATATCCGAAACACGATACTCGTGTCTTGATTTCGTGTTTCACATGAATCCAAGTTTTGAATATCGAAACCCCGACAACTAGCGCACGTTCGTTTAAATTTAATTTACTAAGCAAAACAAATTAATTAATTACATGAAATAAATTAACAAGAAATTTGAAAATTTTAACATATTATATAGTATATACGTCAGAAAAACGTTTCACTCCCATTAAAATTTTCCACTTACTCTCGAAATTTAACGTCAGAACCGACAATTTTCTGCTCTAGGCTATAACCTTTGCTAGTCCTTTGAGTACATATACCACAAGTTATATTTTCTCAATGAATACTGGTTAGTAAATTAAATAGGTTTATTTTCGCTTTCTAGTACACATCAGGTTTTGATTTTCATTCAAATTCTCAAAATTGGTGTGAGTTACGTTTCGTCGTACCATATTTTTTATACAGACATCTAGAATATATCTCTTGCTATTATTTCTACCAGACTGTTGAATTTTCTATAATATATTCTGAAAAAAAATTAAAACCCAATGATTACGTCTTAAAATACCATGTGTAATGTGCATTTTACCTATAAGTGTTTAGCTCTCTAGGAGTCGATTTTGTAGATTTAATAGTGCTTTTCATATTCAAAATATTAAGTCACATATCTACGAGTTTTAAGTTTAATTTTAAAGAAATTAATCTACGATAGTTTTCTATTATCCGTATACATATGTTTATAGTAGCTATTTATAATTTTTTATGCTGAATACATAACAAAAATGTGTCATGTTTTTCTTGGTATTTTAAAATAGAACTCTGAACACAAAATTATCTAACTTCAAGGATAATTGAAAAAAAAACTCGCTGAAATTTAATTGCAACGAAAACTAGTTATTCGAAATGAAATTACATCAACATCGAGTTGTTTACATCCAATCCAATTACAAAATTTATGAAGAACATATTTAAAGTATATAATAATATACCGTTAGTTAAATACTTTTTCAAAATGTTGTATCGTTAGTGAACAATTTTATTTAAATCAAATTAATTTATCTATAAGTTACATTAGCCCGATTCTGTTGACTGGAATCAATTTATTATAGGATATTCAATAAAACATAGATAATACTTATTATTTTATTCACATGCACTTATATTACATTTATTTATTCGTATTGTGAAACTTTATACTCAGCATGCAAAACTTGGATTTCAAATAACTCATTGAATTTATAAACAGTTATATAATATATTTATATTAAAATAATATTATAAACACACATGCACTATCCCACAGTTTCCCATAAGATACGTCTACATCTCATATATATATAGATCATACATCGTTAAATAAAATTTAAATTCGTTCTACAAGAAAACATTCTCGGTTAGTTAACTTAAACATTTTCTTTATGCGAGAAGCTTATACTAACTAAAGTTCTCATGCTATAAAAGAATAGTTTCAAACAATTCGTGTTGATGACTTTGCTAGATTGGTGCTTTTATGACAATTACATTTTATCTTGTACACCAGCTTTAACACAATTCCATGTTATACAATTTGTAAAAATTATAAAGTCGACATTTTTAGATTTGGCTCGAATTATTTATTATACTTACTATATAATATAATGTAAAAGTTTGTATGAAAAATTAAATTCTAAACATATTTTTTACGATCCATTGTTTTAACTCGTAAAAAATATTAATAACTATAATATGAATAATTTACTAAGATGATTTTTGGGTAGTTTTCTTTGCAGAAAGACTGAAGGCAATTAAGGATATTTAATTAACAAAAATCATTAATAAATAAACAATTTAAATATTAAATAATTTAAATTTAGATCTTTCTTAAACATTCATTGTTTCACTGTAAAGATGAATTAATAAACACCATTGGAAAACCCATACTTCCCAAATTCCTGGTCTAAACTATTATGAACAATAAATTATAATTCCATAAACAATATGTTTAAACTAGTATATTTATATATAAAAACCTAAAACCAACAAAATGAATAAAAGTGGTAAATATTGATATTGATAACCACAGCAACGAATTGTAAGAATAGGCAGATGGACATTAGGAAAAACAAACTCTTCAGGCGTGCTAAATTTCTCGTTTTCAATCTCTCTTCCTAATAACTATTTTAATGAAATGTAAAAATAATCGAATGCCAATTCAACAATGTTTAACTATGTTCAATTATTCGTGTGTTATTTGACCCAATAGATCAGATTCCTAACAATTTACACCACATACACATTTTGCAATTTTTCACGTAACACTTGACCTGATGACTATTTTTTTTTTTTTACTTCCAAACAAAAATTTGATATATTCTAAGTATTGAAAGCGCTCTTTAGAGCAGAGTCACTTGTGAAGTCAATGAATGATTTTTTTGCTAAAATATCTTCTGAAAAGTTCTTAATATAATTCTCTTCAAAATGGTTTATGATCCACTTCATTTCTGAATCAACCTCAGAAAAATAATTATAAATGTTGAATTTTAGCAATAGTAGGTGTTCCAAAATATCTTTAATTATATTTTAGTTTGGTCGAATTTCGTTTCCTTCCCAAAATTTAGTAAGTGTCTCAAATATTGAAAGCTTTCTCTTGGATACTTGCCAAATAATTAAATTCAACTTCCTCTTGAATGATATAATTTTATTACTAGCATAAAAAATGTTTGTGTTTGATCCTTGCAAACTCATATTTAGAACATTTATATGGTTAATATGTCAGCCCCTTACGCTAGTCTTGACAGCCATTCGTCATTAATATCATTATCTAAATTACTACGATTAAAAACTCCATATTATTGTTATTTATAAAACCAGCTAATATCAAAAAGCCATATAATAATTAATTTTAACAATAATAATAATACAATGAAAATTATATCAAAAAATGTCAATGCGTACCACAGATTGGGAACCAGTGCAATAAATGATCAATCAGATGAGCAATCTAATAAACTTTGATGTTCCTCATGAATTTTTATTGATCGGATTACTAATCAGAATGTTTCTCAATGCATCAAATTGGCAATCAATTAAATTAGACGATACGCTAGGCGATGGAAATATTATCACATAATTCTATGTTATTATCACTATTTAGTAATATATCAATTATAATTTTTAGTTTAAACTGTGTATACTGTGTTTTCGAGCATTTCGGGTTTTAGAAACGGCATTCTTTGACTTTAAATCAGATACGCCATCCGATGGAAAATCAATGGAATTAGTATGTGTATCGAGAAACACTCAGTATTTACTATAAGACGTACTTATGAAAACGTATTAATAAGATAAACGGACGCAACTAGAATATGATATATTATGGTGTCAGAGTTTATGCTTATGTTTATTAACCAAAAAGTTATACGTCTCATTCAACACGTTATTTCAACTTGACAAAGTAGCAATTGTACTGAATTTTTTATCATATAGGCATCGATTTTTATTAAAGTTATCGTTAACTATGGATAGAATGTCTATTTTAGTAGTTAATTTAAAATTCAATAGGTAAGTTATTATAAAAGTAATTTACAGAAAATGTGTATTGTGTGGTTTACATTGTGTTGGAAAAAATAAATTGACCTACCATTACACACATTTATATTTGTAAGCTGTAACAAATATATTTAAATTTGAAAAATATAATTTAAAATTAAAGACATGTTCCATTTGTGTCAAAAAATTAAAGTTTCTTTATGTCATAACTAGTTTGTTCCTAAATTTAAAACGATAAAATATATAATACAAAAATGATTACAATATTATTATAATTTTTAAAGAATTTCTCAATTTATCACATATTATTTATTTAAATACGAGTAGATAGAAAAAAATTGTAATTAGTTAGTTATTTAATATTATATAAACATACTCCAATATGGTGGCTCACACGAAAGTGTACGAGGGTAACAGATTTTGAATTTGTTGTCAAATCAAGTAGTAGGTAATTCACTAATATTTTTTAATATATAAGTTTATAAACTATGACATGATCTTTTATGAATATTATGAAAATAATAAAATTAAGGTTGAATTTTAAAAAAAGGAAAAGTTTTCAGATATTTTTATAAATCATTTTTTTTTTTGTACCCACAAATAATTATAAATACCAATATGTAATTGATAGCATGTAAAATAGAAAATAATCATGTTTATTTATATGTCTTCGGTTATATACTAATTTTTTATTCAACGTGTTTGTATTAAGTTGTTTATTTTGACAATTTATAATCATAATAAAGTCACTATCTTAGTCAGTCGAAGATGACACAATAATTTTTTAAAAACTTATATTATAATTTCTGTGATTTGCTGATAAAAAACTAGAATAACTGAAGTTTAATAATAAAGACAAAAACTAGGACATTTAAATGGATACAACATCCTTGATATCCTTTTATAAAAATAGAAATATTATTTTATTCATAATATTTTATACTTATATATTATGTAAAAATATAACGGTTTTTGTTATTTCTGTTACACATAAATACGATTAGATAATAAAATTTAAAAAAACTCTAATTGAAGACGATGGGGAGTTTCATTTAATTTTACATCAAAACTTACATGACGATATCAATCGAAATAGCAGAATTAACTAATTGCAGCTCTCTAAAATATTTGAATAGGTGTTGATAAAATTCACAACTTAATACTCATACTTGTTTATTTTTAAGGTCGAATAACGTTTTCTTCTATTTTTTTTTGGAACATTTTTAAGAACAAGGTACTTTAAATTCGTAAACGGTATTAAAATATATAAGCTCCTATATAATTACCTATATTATAATAATAATTCTTATTGTCCATTTAAAAAGTGTAGTTGAGGTAAATTGAATTATTTTTACAAATAGAATGTATTTTATATCCTGTCGTATCCTCTCAAAAGAGAACGTTACACACTTGTTTTTAAGAGGTTATGTATAAAAATCTAACGATTTAGAAATTGTAAGAGTATACATATATTTTTAATATCAATAGGTACTACTTTTATTGTTGTATAATCATGACATTTATTAAAATAACTAATTTAAGCAAATCTATTAAAACGGGTCCTTAATGTGATTTTAGAATAAAAATACATATAAGTAATCGAATCGATAAGTTATTCTAGTTTTATAATGTAAATTCTTCTAATACTATTTTTAAATTCCGATAACTTACATTAAACAAGTATATCAAAAATCCCAAATGAGATTTACGTCAATAATGTTTACTATATCTACATGTGATAGTAAATATTTTAACTCTAAAATCATTTTTAAGAGTTTTGCGTAGAAGGTTTTTCTATTGAATATTATCGGTTTAGCGACATCTTAAGAGGGGGCTCCTGGTTTAAAAAGCATTTGATTAAAACATAAAACTAATATTTCTTTTACTTGGATCACAAATTTATTATAGGAATTTTGTAGAACGGTTTTTTTAAAGTATGAACTTAAAACTAACCAACAAAATGTGTGTTTATTGGTAATATGACTCACTGACTTGCAATCTATAGCGCGTTATTCTTAATGGAAACGAAAAAAAAATGCAAGTATTAGTACATTTAAATGGATGAACAATGGAATGACATAGAAAAAATGTGTATTATAACATAAAAATGTTAAGATATAAACAGTGTTCAACCCAGGTAAGTAAATTTTTATCTAAAGACAATTAAAGTAAAATATATCTATTATCTAGATAAAAAAAAAAACAGATAATTCTTTTAAATTTATTAATTATTAGTTTAAATATCTAATTTATAACTTAAATGAAAAATATATTAAAACAATATAATTTAAAAAATACCATTTAACGTTTTATAATAATATTGTTATTTTATTTATAGATTTCTGAATATAAGGTAAAAATATAAGTATTCATTTTCAAATATTATAATGAAATGTTTTATAATAATAACAATTTTTACTACGACTTATGTATACCTACAACATAATAATTATAATAATAACAATAATAATAAGTAGTATCATTTTTTTTTTTTTTATATATATGGAGCACTTTGCTCGTTGGGTATCAGTAGGGATGGAAGCACTTCACTTATCGTATAGAATACTCTTTGGGAATGTATAGCAATTGAAAGCTGTGATAATTCATTGATTTTGAGAAAAATGATTTTAAGTGGAATTTGAGAGTATTATACAAAACTATTAATATTAGTTATGATATTCAGTAGGTAATTCGAGATTTAAAAATATTAAGATATAAAAAAACTATTTAGATAAATTTATCTAGATAAAACAATTATTTATTTTAGATAGTTCTATAGATAATTCAAACATTATTTATTTACATAAGAAAAAAAAATTAAGAAATAAAAAAAAAAGTCATCTATATAAATTTATCCTCCAAATAAATCCCAATACTGAATATAAAACACAACTAAACAAAAACGATGTCATAATAATTATATACATTTTAAATATTTTCAATTAGGTACTTTTATTCATTTAGAAGAGCTCGAGATAATTTAACAGAAAATGTTAAAAAAAAAAAAGTTTCAATTGGTCAAATCCTTTTCTCTATCGCATGTACGCCCAATTTAAAAAAGTGATTTTTAAAAAATCGGGCTCAATGTTTAAAACGCTAAAAAGCAATCGGCAATGGTAATACTTACGCCATACACCTGTATAACTTTAATCAAAATCAACTTCGAGTTTCACTCTTTTCGAACTTCTTTAATAAATTAAAGCAAAAAAAAAATAAATAAATAATAAATATGTGTAGGTATGCTATATTGTTGGTACATATTATGTATTTTTAATTTTGGTTTTTCCACACTATACGTGCCCTCCCCCTTAAATCATGCACTGGATTTGTATACTCTAATATAAAAAATAAAAATTAAAGAATTAAGTAAGAATAAGTTGTAAGTATAGTTATTCGCTATATAAGGCGTGTTTTGGCGATGCAGTTTTGAGCAACCTGGTTGCTCGTTCAGCAAATAAACTGTTTTAGCGAGATTGTTCGATGTAATTGTTTGATAACTGGATACATTTTGTGACAACCATGTTGCATATGTAAACTGAATTCGGTTACTCATCATCTCACTGATAAAGATTATAATCATAATTCTAGTTTTTTCATTTACAAATTACAAGACGTATGTACCAAGTGGTCAATTTTCGAAATGGATTATAACATATAATATATTATGACATAATTAAACAATTACATTGTAAAGGACAAATGCAATTTCTCGGTCGTTATTCATATTTAATATTTCAAATTATATAAAATACCTATGATGTACATACTATAAACTACTAACTACAAAGTGTTCGGTGTTCCTGAATTTGGTTACTCGTTATCAGTTTATCACTAAGCCAATATCATAATATTTATAGCCATAGAGTTATAGAACTAGTAAACTGAAATAAACAATAAACACTATGTTTTAATGATATAGCAACCAAGTAACCATTTGAACAAACAATATTAGCAACCAGGTTCGCCATAATATAGCCTATAGTCGTACCTAGGTATATACCGGCTACACCTATAATATCATTACACGATTTACGAGTTGTACAATAATTTTTTATTACATTATTTCTAGTTAGCCAACAAGATCGTATCTTACGCGTATCGTATTTATTATTTACATTATCAATTATTTAAATCAGCGTGCGCACACTTCTCGGGATTTCGCCGAGTAGGTATATTGTCGGCGCTTTGGGGTCGCCCCGTACCATTTAATTATTTAAATATGTTGACCCGTGCGATTTAGTGTTAACTTTAATAATATATTATAATCATATATGGTTGGCGTGTTAAAAGTTATACGGTATGAATTTCCAATTTAATCATCGCCATTATTATTTTATTCAAACGCCGGCCAACCTAATAATAATGTACACGTACGGTATTCATGAAACATACGTGCACACGACGGGATTCGGTGCGATAACAGATAATAATATACCCACATCAATCCGCAGAATATATTGACGTAATATCTTGTTTGTTGTTTTTTGTTCGTTTTTTTTTTTCGTTTTTCATTCTATAGTCGGGAGAACGACGAAAACTGGCCGCCGGCAAATGTGTTGGCAACCCTGAGTCAAAATAAATGGGTATGTCAGCAACATTGTGATACGCACATCCTGTGAAGTATCCCCACTTTTTACCGTGTATTAAGTTCTCCGCCTCTCATTGGTTACAAATATCAAACATACATTTCCAAGCTATTACCTGCACAGAATTGAATAAAAAGCGGAGAACCAAATATAAGGAGGAAAAGTATGGATGCATCCATATCGGACTAAAATTCGTATCGTTGCCTGACATACCTATTTATTTCGCCATGTTGGCAACAATTTTTTTTTCTGATAAGGAGGGGTTTTCAAACTAAGACACTCTTAAGAAGATGACACACAACCGATTTTTAAGAGATTGTGTATAGACAATGTTTAGTAAATTTTAAGAAAAATGAAATCAAACAAATTAAAAATATTTAAATATATTTTAATAGTAATTTAAAAATAGACCCGTGTTAGTACCATTTTTAATTGTCGGGTAATCACGATATTTATTAAAAAACATGTTTACTCATTATTCATTTTTATCAACTTAAGAATATTGTAGAAAGATTAAATAAAAAATAAATTATAAAGAATAAAAATATCTAACGACTGAGCCGATTTTTTATATGTAGATTTTTACACATTTAATAAGCTGTTAAAAAAAATTTAAAAACCGACATTTTAATAGCTCATAAAACGTGTAAAAATGCATATTTGAAAAATCGGCTTCATCAGTCGCTAGATAATGTTGTAAGTTATAATTATTTTTTTCGTTTTGTATCTCTAACATGTTTGCAAGTTGATAAAAATGAAAAATGCTAATGCAAGTTTTTCATTGAAAAGTTGTCTGTGTGGCGTCCTCTCGAGGTGGGAGTCACATGTTCTGTGTACAACGTCTGGCCGGCTATGTTTTTGAATAAGTCTTTATTATTTCCTTTTTAGGTTCGTCCTGGGCACAAATGGAACCTTTTAGCTATTGTAGTTTTATTTTAGGTTGGTTGTGGAATGTTATCAAGATTTTGGCATGTATCACTAAAAATTGTTTTACGTTATCCTGATGAAAATAAACCGCCAGGAGCGTTCGCATCAGCGGCCATTTTTCGTTCTCCTCATATAATCGAGTACTTTTTGTAGATTTCGTACGCGTCTATTGTAATACTAGCTTGAGTTCAACACCTATAGGACGCAACTTAAGTGAGGCTACTTGAAATCTTAACACCATTTGAGTGCAAAAATCTTGAACTTGTAACCCCTATTTTACACCTTGTGTGTATAACTTTTTTTGATTGAAACATCAAATAAGTAGAATTACTGGAATTGTAGGTGAAATTCAGCGTTCGCTTTCTAGAAGATTGTCCTTCACACATATAATCTTGCTGTTGTATATAAGTTGACAAAGTAAATGGGTAATTCAAAAATTTATCGAATTTACTAATCTCAGATTTTTATAAAAACTCCAACCTCGTTTCGCTCGGTTCTCGCCTGAGTGTTACGGATTTTACACAACTTATATAGATTATATTTAATAAAAAATTTTGAAAAATACCACTACAATAATATAATATGGGTATAAAAAAATATAAAAGGTATATATACTATACTCTGCATAATATGTGAATTCGGTCGGCCTTATCGTTTTCGAGTTTTTATATACCTATGTGGAAATGTTTGAAAGTCCCCCAGATAAAAGTTCACCGAATGTATGAATAGGTACAATTAAAATTGTCAAAAATACTACGGAAGTCTGCCGATTTGAAATTCATTACTATGAAATAAAAAAAATATGGTAAAGGTACTACTATGTGAATCAGTCAACCAGACTTACCGTTCTCGGTTTTTTATAAAACTATGGTACCTACCTACCTAGATAGAAATCTACAAATGTCCGAAAAAAAATATGCAAACTTGCCACAGTTATACCTACACGTAGTTCAAACGAACAGAAAAAAAATATAATAATAAACAGGTACCTACTTAACAATAAAAGTTGCAACGATAAGAAAATTTATCAAGATTTCGTACACCCACATATCGCATATATCGGATAAACATCGAGCACTCGTTATTGTTATCTTCGCGGACGCCGAGACGGAGAAAAAAAAGGCGAAAAAAATCAAATTGGCATAATGGAATTCGAACCGTATCGAAAGTTCGTTAAACAATGGACGCCCTATACCACCAAGCTTGCTACTCGAATGATATTGTAGTCCATATTTTTCGTATTTCAAATATTCGGATAACAGACGGTTTTGGTCCATAATATACAATAGGTACTTACGCGTATTGGAAACGAACGTGTCGGTCGTACGGGGACGATTCGTATACAAGAAAAAAAAAAATGTGCAGTCGAGCGTTAATACATCCGGGAATTCCGAATGTGACCTCCGCGGCATTTGAAAAAGTCGAAATACGGACGAACGGAAAACGGAAAAATTGCAAATGCAAAACGCGACGGCGATAAGAAAAGAATGAGAAGCAAAAAAAAAACGGAAAAGAAAATACCCACGCGGCCGCCCGTGTACCTATACGGGAAACGGTCGGCGGAATAAAATGAAAAGCGCAAAAGTTTTCTCTTCCACGGAACCACCCCCCCCCCCGCCCCCCGTCTATTCGGAGTTCAGAAGATTAGACGGAAACGTATACGGGAATATTATCATTTTCCCGACGGCGCACATTGTACGAACGTATTGATTATGTCCCACACCACACGTGTGTGTTTGACTTCATGGAACGTCGTGACGCCGTGGGACTTTGTGACGGAAATAAGTGTACGACGTACGTGTATATTAGCTGTACACCGGTAACTCGTACATAATCCGGTGTGGTCACATTTGACTTTTTCTGTTTCCGTACAAAAGACGGGCGATAATGTGCGCGCGTCGTAATTATTAACGTACGGACGATAAATAGATACCACCTATACGTCTTGTTCACCAGAACCGCATAACGTATGAGTGACACGTAAATGTACCACGGTCATAAACTTTAAACTGAAAACGTGATAGGGAGGCGAGATAATCAAAAAAATCATCTCGAATGAGTTAATGTTGTATGTGACCCGAGAAGCCTCCGGTTGAACACTGAATATTTCGTGAAACCACGGGGTGGGGGAGCGATTTCCACCCGTCGAGTTTTCCCATTCGCGCTACTCGAGTTCAAATCTTTAAAATTATTCCCAACAAAATGCAACGAATTTGCCACCCCGTTTCCACTATTTCTCTATATACAATCGTGTTTATGTATATTCCCCCCCCCCCGTCTCCCGTGACCAACCTTGTCGATCAGAATGAAGCGTAGATTATAGGTATGTGTTTCGGAACAATACAGCTTTCACGATGGTGAATTCGTTCTAGTTCGCCGGTCGAATAAACTGATTTTTTTTCAATTTTTTCAATAGTTTCCTTAAAAGAACGTTACATTTAATTTTTTGGTAATTTTTGGTACCATAAAACTACACGTTCGCTAAGATTGCAAATAATAATGATCAAAATATATTTAGAGTCCAATCACCTATTGACAAAGTTAAGGAGAACAATATTTTCGAATGAACCTTTTTTTTTGAAAAATTAATTTTCAAAAGAGTTACAATCGTTTATTAAATATGCTAAAAAAGTTTTTTCACTTGTAAGAAATATATTGCCAGTCATATTTAGGATAAAGAAAAAAAACTCCGAGGTAAACTCGGAAATATTGTTTTCTTTAATTTTAATAATAGGTGTTATCGCTCTACAATCAATCTGAAATCATTTATTTGCTATATCTAAGTAGACATTTTCTTTTCAACATTTATTGTGATTAAACAACAATAAAATATGATATTGACATAGAATTACTTTTAAAATATATTGAAACATGTATTTATAAATAACTGGATTTTCATTTTTCATGAAATTTTGAAAAGAAATGTCTTATACCGAATCCCTTTAAAAATTGGATGTGTAGTGTCATCTTAAGGGGATTGTGGAAGCGACGGTGGTCTCTCTCTTTCTTTATCACACATATGTAACGTAGGAATATGTAGACTATTTCTATTTGGGGGCGTTCAAGTATTACGTAAGCGCCTATGTTGGGGGGGGGGTCTGTCGTATGCTTACATTTGCTGACAAGTGGATTAGGGTTAGAATCATGCTGATGTCGGCCGTAATACAAAAAATCTAAATATGTACATAAATATAACCTACTTTTTTTTTATCAAAATATGTAAAATTAAATTCAAAATATGCAACAATATTTTTCATTTATTTTTAATTAATTCATATAAAATTCAGAAATTTTTTATTTTTTTTTTTTTTAAGAGGGGGGGTTATCGGACATATGCTGACGTAATAAAATAGGGGATAGGAAATTTGCTGACAGTTGCTAAAAAAAGGTAGGAGGGGGTCTAAAGAGGCCAAAAATATGCTGAGGTAATACTTGAACGCCCCCTTTCCAACGTATCTATAGATATACGTACTAGTGATAGAATAGGTAATGATTATAAAAAATAATCCAAATTTGTAGTAATGTCTACTTTAAATCGATTTTCCCACATTTTTTATTTTATCTCCCTAAATCTCCCTAAATTCAATTAATTATTTATATGCTAGCTTGAGTGCAATATATCCTACTGGGTGCAACTCCTTGTAAGTACATTTTATTTTATGTGAAACTACTTGTAAGTTCAACACATTTTGAGTACGAAACCTTAAATTTTTAACTCGGTTTAAGTGTGACATCTTGAAAGTGTAACTTTTTTTGAGTACAACACCTCATTAGTAAAATAACTTTTAAGCACACTTCGTATACTTCAGATTATGTATTTTATTGAAACAATATTGTTAATAAATTAATTTTAAAAATATTCTGGCTATGGCGAAAACTAATGTTTGCTTTCTAGAAGATAGTCGTTCACTCCTAAAGTATTTTCGACGAATTGGTGGACAAAATAAGTAATTCGAAAATTGTTTGAACTTACTATTCTGAGATTTTCAAAAGAACTCGTCGAGTGTAACAAATGTATAAATTAATATAAATCCAATCAATATTTCAAAAAGTATCTCAAAAGTCTGACGATTTGAAATACATTTAGGTACCGTTAAAAATAATATGGGTATAACATATAAATGTATAATAAAATATAGTCAGTATATAATACCTAGACTCTGTCCATAAGAAGTCGTTCGAACTTTTTGTTCTCAAATTTGTATATAACCATTGTCGTCAGGTCGATATGTTCGAAAGTCCGAATAAACATCGTATATCCACATTAGACATGTTTATGTGTTGTTAAAATACCAACTTCTTATTTTTTTTAAATAATTATAAACAATTAATTAGGATCCTTAGTTCAGTGTCATCCCTGTCTGAAGTTCTATCTAGTGTAACAAAAGACGGTAATCTCAAAACTCTCAATTTTTATTTATTTGTCATTTCAATTAGTTAAAATGGTCAACTAAAACATAAAAATATGTCTTGTTTTTGCTGACGATACAAAAATATTTATGAACATTGACACTCCTATAGTAGCCGTCATATACTACAAACTTAATTGGACATCTTCGTTTTTCGGGTACAAAATCTTGACCTTCAACTCAAAATTAGTAAATGCAATGTTATATCTTTTGCTAGACGACGCGCTACTATTTCTCACTCTTACTCATTCAACGATATTCCTTTGGAACGAGTTTTCCTAATTAAAGGTCTAGGCTTCCTTTTCACTCCCACCTTGAACTTTGACCATTATACATATATTACAGTCAGTAAGGCACTTAAAATTCTTACCTTTATAATGTGTAATACAAAAACATTTAGTTCTCCCGCAGTATGCCTCCGTACTCTTTATTATGCTTTAGTTAATAAAAATCAATAATGGAATAAGGTCTTGTGGTCTGGCATACTTATATGTCCAAGTACCAATTGAGGCTTGAGTGGGTCCAAAATCGATTACTTTCTCACATATTATCATTATTTTTTCATATAGAGAGCGTTGAGTATTTTCCCCCTTCCTTCTCGCCATTATGAGGCGAACGCATTCAATTCCTGTCCGCTATTTACGATAGCTCCCTATAGACACGGCTGACATCCTTACTAGCAATAACTTCTGTGTCTCTTTTTATTTCTCCAGAAGCCATGCCTTTTTTCTTGTTTCTTCTCACTCTATTTCCTATGGACATAACCATCCTATTCATAGAATGCTCCACTGCATCAATAATGCATCTTTACCGTGATGTTAGTTTTAGTTTTACCTTTTTTTGATCATTTTCATATAGGCACATCATCATAAATTATTACTGTTATGGTTCATTCACTTTATGTTTAACGACTTGTAATTTCCATTAGGCGTCAATATATTTAAATTAATTAATTTAATTAAATCTTGAGAAATAAAATTAATTTGTCAAAAAAATGTTACATATAGGATGCTAATATATATATATATATATATATTGGTATATCATCTATCCATTTCTTTTCGTTTTGTATTTCAAACGATAAATACAAAAGTAATATTTTTATTAAAAAGCTATAACATTAAAAAATGTTAATAAAAATATATTACCACTTATAAAATATCATTTTTTAAATGTACTTTAATGATTTTTAATTTATTGAATCATCCATGTAGAACCTCTTTTTTCTCGCATACTAACATTATTTTATATAATATTATATTACAAGGTGTTAAACACAAATTACTTCTTCGATTTTAATGAAAAATTTTGAAAAATACAAAAGAGTGCAAGTCAGTTGATATTAAAAGTTAAGTAGGTATTATTATTAAAATATATATATACAATAAACTAATAACAAACGATACTTATATATAATATATATTAGTTACAATACGTTTCAAAATTAATAACAGTAATATTATTTTATGGGATAAACTCTTTAATTGAATCTTTCAAACGTTAAATATTTAATTATTCGTTGGGTTTTAATATCATAAGATTATTATAACTTAGAAATAAACTATTTTTAAAATGTTTAAAAAAATTATTTGATAAACATATTATTTAAAATGAATACATACCTATATGCATTTATATTATATATTTTATATTATTATCTCTCAATAGGGGAACTTTATATATCTTGAAGGAAATTATTTTACGGTGTATAACAATAAAAAATACATTAAAAGGGCATTGAATATTATAGTATAATTTATTTTTATGTATTTTGTGTTTATTTATGCCATAAAGAACAAACATAGTTATTGTAAAGTGTTATGACTTGTGACTGATATCTTCCAGATCATAAATTAAATACGTGTACATAATGTATTTTATACTTTAAAAAAGTCATTTTTGTATGAATATTTTCCTCTTACACTTATGCTGAATTTACCAAATTTAAAAGTGTTAAATTTTGAAAATATGTTATCCGAATCATAGATACAGCATAATTTCTATTTTAAATTGATTAAAGTAAATAAAAATAAAAAATGTTTGAATGCTGAATCTATTTTGTTGTTTTCATGTTACTCCGTCCTTAGAACTGGTGATTTATTCAATATAATAATTTTAATATTTGAATAGATTGACATTAAACAAACAAAAAAGTCTATTACTATTTATCAAGGTAAGAAGAACTTCAAGAAAATCAGAAAATTTATCATCATTGGTCGTAATCCACTATACCTTGTGATTTGGTAGTCGAACATAGTATTTTATTATAAATTCCAGTTTGACCATTTGTGATAAACTATTATACAAACCAACCTTTGATGAAAATTTAATTTTTATACCAGGATAGTAATATGATGAAATATCCATAGTAAAATAATTTTATACCTAATGATTTTCAACTTTTGTATTTGTTTTACAAAACTGAAATAATAAACTTTAAGTTTTTACAGTTATATGTATAATTAAGGAAACAAGAAATAGAAATAGTAATATAATTAGTATGTACTTTTGCTGTACATAATAATTCTGAGGCAGTGTATATAAGTCTATAAACATGTAAAATACAATAATTAAAAAAGAGATATTTATAAATATACACGTTTTTCGACGAAGCACTTTTTTTATAAAATAAATCAAAATTATGAGAAAGTAACTTAATGACAATAAATATTCATATTATTATTCGGACACCACTGCACCAATTTTAACACGATATTTTTACAAGTGTTTCTGTATTCCCAAAAGACTAATTGCAGACGAAACATTATCATATTTCTCCATAAACTGAAAAGTTTTTTGGCCATTTACCAATTGCAGCAGTCGCAGTCCACCGTCGTTCCATGTACAGCATTAATGTAAAAATTAGTGTAATACTCGTTGCATGAAACTACCTATAGAAACTTTTGAGTTTTGTAATTATATTAAGACTTGTATCGAATTAATTAATAAGCTCTTCTCTCTCCTCAATTTAAAAAAAGGACATTTTGATACTTCGCGTAAAATTTTAGACATTTTGATCATAAAACTTTTATTTTCACATTTAATGTCATTGTAAATTGGCAGTAAAATTTAGGTACAATCTACTATAAATATTATAAAAAATATAAATAAAAAATTCAATTGAACTCGGTTACATTTTTTATTTGTTTTACTTTATAAACTCCATTATAGGTATTTAAAACAGAATTGCAATGAAATATTTTCAACAAATATTAGTTTATTTTGTAAAAGTTGAATTTGGATAACAATTTAAAATTATTACATTTTACTATTGTTATTCTAATATCCTCAACTGAACATCCTTACAGAAATCATCTCTCTGTGTGAATTGAACTGGAATTAAAGGGCACTACGACAAGTAATGTTTCACGATGTAATGTTTTGCTCCACGGACACATAACTCTTAGTATTTAAGCTAAGTACCCGTTTTCTCAGATTTATTTTCAATCTTTCGGTTTGTGATCGTAATATTTTGAGTGTTCTTCGTGTAGTCTGTCATAAAGTTTTTTGAAACATCACACTTTATTCATGGTTTTCTTCTTAATATTATGATGAACAACGATATAATGTAAACAATATATTACTAGCTATTATAAAATTAAAACTAAGTATCTATATTAGTACCTATATGTTATACGATTATGGAGAAGGAACATTGAATCGTGTTTGGATTCAAAGACGAATCAATAGAGAATTAGAAAAAATTAAAAAATTAAAAAATTGAGCAACTTTACCAATAACCATGCATAACAAAATAAACAAGATAAACAACAACAGTAGCAAGATTTTTATGGAAAAAATAAGACTTGCTAATATAGATGGTACAATATGGGAAATGACCATTAGGACGTCCATGATCAAAATGGAGGATCAAATAATTAATTAAGTCCAAAGGAGAGTGTCAGGATTGAACTAAAAATAATTGGGTTTAAACAGAAAGATATTATAGGACAGTGATGTATTAAGAAGGGAAGGGGTTAGGAGGATATAACGCTCTAAATAAAATTTTACAGGTGGCCCAGAAAAAGTTGATGACCTTTTTCGGTGCTGCAAAACTGTAAATACGCTTCTGTGATAGGACATTAGTTTTTCAATGTGGTCTTAAAGACGAGAGACTAAAAAAATAGGAGAAAAATAGATATTATGTGATATATATATATATATATATTGACGATTTTTTTATAATATTTAAGTTCTAGAATTCGTTTTGAAAATTGTCATAACTATTATATACAATACATGACAAACATGGACGAAACCAATATCAAAGTGTAGAACACTTGTGAAGTTGTATTGTTTGTTATTAAAATGTACGGCCAATAAAACTGAATGCAGAAGAAAATACTTTACCTTGGCTGTTGAGTTAGGTGAAACTAAACATTAGATAAATTATTACAATATAATAAAATGTGAAAAAATAAATAAAAACCTTTGTCGCTCCAGTTTAAACAGCGGGCTTAATTTTAGAGGGCCACGGACGAATGAATATTTAATCTATATTATATAATACATGATTTATTGTATACTATGGTGATTTTTATAGTATGTTTATAATATAAATAATAAGTTTGTTTAATATTTCGAGCGATAATTCATGGTGATTTAAAAAAAAAAAGAGTCATATTCACACACGGGCAAAATGCGCGCTGTTCACAGTAAGTATAATAATATAGTAAACTATTTTCTACATCTCATATTAAAGTTGAGGTTATGCATATCACCAGTCCAGTAAAATATTTCAATAAAGCGTTCGAATACTTTTTAAGTACATAAATATATACCTATTTTAATTACTTTTTCTTTAAAGTATTTCGAACACTTTTTCTAAGTATCTGTTGCGTATATACGGAATAATTAAATACTTTATCTCGAAAAACTTTTCTCCTTAAATTATATTTTTTTTTCTTTATTTACGATTCATAATTATTTTTAACAGATGGCGTGCCATTCAAACACAATTTTTGGGAAAAATATATTGTTCAATCCCATTTAACAAAATATTTACCAATATAATTTAGACCAACTATATTTTAATAGGTTATAAAAAATAGCATAAAAGAATTCTCCCATAAATTAAAAACGTTGATATTAAAAGTTGTTATAATTTGGAATTTTTACGTTTAATTAAATTTTCATCATTTTAAAGATATTCATAATTTATACCTTTTATCTAGAAATTAAAAAAAAATCTAATTGAATTTCGTTATATTTATATTATTGCAATATAAAAATAAATCAAGCAATTTGTTATATCTTCGACGAATCCGGCAAGATTTTTATTATACTATATAATGGTATTTCGGCCAGTACCCACCCTCATATCTATTAATATTATATATTACAATAAAATATGTCTGATTTGGATTAAGAACTACATTTGAAATTAAACCTATTAGGGTGAAATAAAAATCTGGTATAATATGTCAGACTTGGTGGGTCAATAAAGTTTTCATACTTTAAAAAACATTGGGAACCTCTGGTTTATTTAATAATTAATACTTTTATTAAAAATATTTTTAATTCATACATTATTCTAGCGTTTTTACTGTTATTCAGGACATCCATTATTTACTTAACCTTAAAGAAACATTTTTATTCTAAAATATATAAATTGAAATGATCCTAAATTGAATTTTTTACAGAATTGCAATAGAATGTAAATGCAAATCTTTTAATCTAAAAATAAAGCTTATACGACCAATATTGCTGATTTTCAAAAAGTAAAAGGTTTTAAATTGCTCAAAATTACAATATGAAAAGATAATTGTCAATTTTAAAAATAGCCAATTATATAGAACTGAACTTAACGAACTATGAAATAATACGTAAAAACGAAAATGTACTATCTTCATCAATCGCACTACAGATGATACAACATCATTCTATAATATACTTTCATCATACAATATTTCGTGACATTATTAATCATGAAATTGTCAGTAATAATTAATATTTTTCATGATTTTATAATGTTCAAAGTTTTTGTTTTATTGATATTGACGGAAAAATTTTATTATGGAGTTCTTTAAATATATTTAAGATTCCAACACTTTCAATCCCTGGTAGTTAATATATAACTTATTTAACTTAACTAGATAGTGATTCCATTTTTTTTAAAAATTCTATTAAATTGAAACAACATCTAATAAAAATGTCTAGTTTAATTTCTGAAATTATCTTTACTTCATATAAATTATAAAACAAACCACGCAATCGTCTCATCTACCTAAAAATATTGTATCTACATTCTGTATATATTTTGAATTTGAAAATGTTAGGTTTAAAATATAATTGTTCTGTACTTCAGTTGAATATAAATAAATTATAATCTATAATATTATATGTACATGCCTATAAAAAAAAAAGTCGTCATAAACTAGTTAAAAACTATTGTAAAAACTATACTTACTGGAACATGGATAATATAAACATATCTAATATTATACTCGAGTTTGCATTGATATTCGACAGAAATGTTTTTTTTAATCAAAAACACAAGAGTAAATCTATTAAAAGTCTCACAGTCAAGTAAAAAAAATAAAAAAAATAATTTATTATACAATTCCGGAGGCACGGCGGATGTGTATTTGATGTCAGTGTATCATGGGGGACATCGACATGTCGTTCTGCACTTGAAAACTTTCTTTACATCTGCACCCTAAAATATAAATATGTATATTTAAAAAAAAATATGTAAAATGGGGGGGAAATAGTGAATTTAAAATAAGTTATATCGATCATAAAATATGATTTATAGACTGTTAGTATACAGAATAGAAAACGATTAGGTGACCACTGCGCACAGCATCCATTAACAACTGAATGAGGGTCGAGGGTGCATATATATATAATATGTATTTTTAAGTCAAATAATACTGTCCAAAATACTATTGAATAGAAATGATAAAATTACTCTGTATATCGCTGAAATGATAATATTTAACAAAAACAAAAAGTTATTATTTACAAATATTTTAATTCTGAACAAAAATACATTAACATAACAAAAATTATTTAAATAAGCTTAACGCTTTTGTGTCATAATAATATATTATTTATATTTTTGTGCTAAACACACTTTTCAGCTAGAAAGATTTCTATATCATACATACATCTCCACATTCAATTGAAAAGTGAACAAATATAAATTAATTTTCAAATGATTAACATATTTTTTAAGAAAGTGGAAAGTTACTACATAATAATAACTTATAAAAATTGGGGTTCCAAATATGCAATTATTTAGCAATCATGAAATCAATTAACCGTATTAAGATATTTATTTATATTATATTATATTTATTATACCAATTTCGGAAACAATTAAATCTAAAAAAAAAATATATGTAGGTCATCAAATTATATTATTAATTATTTTACTATAGACTATTATACCCATAGTCAAAAGTTTATTTATTAACATATTTATCTATTAAATGGAATGTCATCTTGCTTAAGTGTTCCGATTAAACTACAAACGTATATATAGTTGGCCTCGTTTTGTGAGATTAACGATGGACATGTTCTTTTAGACTGATATTAATTTCACGGAAAAATGTTTTCAATATAGGACACTGTCATAAAATGTGATTATAGGATCATTTATTGTTTTTTTTTTTTTTTTATTCGAACCATTTCCCAATAATATTCGGCAATGTTGTTTAAGCTAAAATTTATACCTATCTGGTGGTTGATATTATTTTTTCCGTTAACGCTAAATTTAACACGCTGAAGTATCGTATTTGTTATACTAGTATTCACTCCCAACCCCCAACACCCTACCACAACACTGAACTAACATTAAAAAAATAATACTTTTGGGAGATAAATAATAAAATTATTTTTCTCTAAAATCAAAAATGTTTGGTACCTTATATACCTACGAAGTTTAAAACGAACAAATGATAATATAAAAACTTATCTCATTTATTTTTCATACGTTTTACAACGAGTTTAAGCAAAACGAAAATATAGAAATTTTAATGACCGTTTACATCTAAGAATGAGATAGAGTTTCCCTCCACTATCCATAACCCCCCTCCCCTCTAAAACAAATGTAAATTATTTTCTCTTTTAAATATTCTTTGATAACGAAACTCCAAACATTTATTTCAGACATTGCATATAATGACTAATTTTTAATATGTTATTAATGTTATTTTCTATAGGCAACTACAAATATATAATATATATATATATAAATAAAAAATCAGGAAATAATGGCATACCAATTTGATAATTAATTTATCTATTCACTTTATAAGGGGCCTTAACACTAACGAAATTTTGACTTAAAAGGTGACAAAACTGTGGGACTTTGAAAAGTCAGATTTAAATTCTGAAAACTATTATGAATTCATCAGTTTATTTTCTATCGACCGATTGAGGCGTTTATTTTTATTTTTTTTTTTTAGCTGTGTTATTTTAATCATTAAAAATCGCCGATTTTAAACATTGATGATATTTTAATCTGTAATAATAAAGAAAAATGCCTTGATTGATCCCTAGAAAGCAGGCCAACAAATTCAAATCTATTTACAGATTGTAAATGAGACGTTCTAAAGTTCAACATTTTTATCATATTTATTGGACTTTTAGGCAGAAATTTCGTGATTACACAACAATAAAAAATGATACGGTACGGGGCTATTTTTAGATTAATTTTAAAATGTACTTAAATATTTCTAAATTGTTAGATTACATAGTATTTCTTAAAAATGTTCTATACAGATTCCCTTGAAAATCGCAGGTGTTGCGGCTCCTAAATTCCAATTATTGAGTTAAATACAAATTAATTTTTTTATGGTTTCGATTTTTAGTCTAGAGTAAAGTGGATTTAGTGAATGGTTTCATACGCACAAAATGTGCAATATTTAAAGGCAGTTGAATACAGTTGTTTTAATTTACGTAAAAATTCTAGGGTATAAAATAAACGAAAAACTGATTTTATTCAGTCTATTATTATGACGGATATCGAAATAATGAGAAATGTATATGTATATCCATGAACCTATGAAGCGTTATTATAATAATTTGCATAATAATATTTATGTAATTTTACATTTTGTTCCAATTATGTGTTGATGAATACATTTTAATATTTAAATGGCCATTGAGCTCTATTTAACGGTCTGATAATTGAAATTCAACACAAATTAATTTCATTTTAGTCAGTATATTACCTATATTAAATTAAAAAATTTTTTTTTCTTTTTCTCTAGGCTAATTTGCATAATCTAGAGATTTTTATAAAGGGAATTGAGCCGCTGCCGCGAAATCAGCGGCTGGCAAATTGGAATCCACCCTTTTTAAGCACGAGCGAAATCGAAGGAAAAGATTAACCGAAGAATCGTACAAATCTGTGATTTATTTTTACGACCCGAAATTCGCGTCGGTGCACCCTACACAACACATTACGCGATTAGTTCCAGAAGGGGTTGTCGCCTCGTATTCGTATTTATACCATACAATGATGATATACTAAACTGTATATACGCTTAAATAAATACCCACTTTCCCACTACAAACACGACAACGGTTAAAAAGTGTTAAAAATGTTGTTACGGCCCAGCTAGTTTCCGTTCACTGCGTTTCGGTAGAAATTTTTTTTCCGAAGAATCGAAAATCGTCCGTATGTATTTATTTATTTATTATTATTATTATTATTATTATTATTATTATTATTTTTTTTTTTTTTTTTTTTGATAAGAGAGTTTAAATAATCGATTTATGATTAAAAAGAATATATGTATTTTGACAAATTCGTTTCCATTTTAGTATATACATTTTTCAATACATGTAAGTATTGCAATATATTCCATAACTTGTGCAAGATTCGGTACGTAGAATTATTATAAATATATTTATTTTTCCCTCCCGTTTACTGCAAAATCATTTCGCAACAGCTGAAAATGCATTTATTTTAAACGATTTAACCGATTTGTACCTTATTTGATCACTAATTATTATTACACTGATGATTGATCATTTTTACTTTTATAACAATTAAAAAATTACTTTATCGTTCCATCTTACAGTGGGAAAGGTACGAAATTTTAAACTGGTTTTATTTTAATAGGTACGCAACAATGTTTCGCTTAAATTAAAGAACAATATCCATCCAGATATTTTTCCAAATAAGTTGGTAAACTGTCCATTCGGTTATCGGATCTATCCTTATTATTTTAGATTTTAAAGCAAATAAATATAAATTATTGTACTTGAATAACGATTGTGAGCAAAATTTAGTATCATATTATTTTTCACAGTTTTGTTATAACAACTTTTAATTACTTTTGACAGTTTTCCGTTACGTATAAAACACTACTAGGAATATTGAAAAATAACCCCTATAAAGTACCAATTAGAATATATTTTTCATCAAAAATCTCTTTACCCGAAAAGTCCTACAGGACTCATTCTACCCAAAAACACGAATAGGCAGAGTTGGGAAAAAATGATTTAAGATAAAAGATAATTATTTTAATAACAATATTAATCTTGAATAAAAATCATTTTTTATTTAAGATTGATGTTATTTATGAAAAAAACTGAATTTAATTTTGATTAAATTGAACAACATAATTAAATTCATACATGATTGAATTCAATTTTCCTTGGATTAAGTCATGACTAAATTCAATCATGATTGAATTTGTAATGGCAATTTTAAGGAGGAAAACATCTAAATGTACACATTATATATATCTTATATATGTATGTATATATTCCCTATGTACACATTGATGATGTAGTAATCTACGCTATGTCTGTTTATGATTTCAAATATGACTATACATATGATATATATATATATTAGGGGGTCCTTATATTTGAACTGCATTAATGTCGTGTCATGGGCTCGAAAATTGTATTGATAGTCAACCCTTTCACGTGCCTAAAAGATGTTAAAGTTTTATGATAAGATAAGATAAGGTGAATTTTAAATTTTCACCTAAATTATTAGCCTTCATAATTTTATTCTGACCGTAATTATTTAGATTAGGATTTGATTTGTGGTGGCGGCCTCTTTGGTCGCATCTAGTAATAGGGAAATTGGCATTTATCCCTACTGCCAGTGGCGTCATTTGGGGCATTTGCCCCACCCTAAGATTTATGTGGGGCCGACTAATTTTTGCGGATCCGATTGATTTTTAAAGTCTATCGGAAATTTTAAGGGGAACCGGCAAGGTAATACCTACATCGCGAAGAATGGGAAGACCTTTTTTTTTTTTTTTGCTTATTTCCATGTTTTTAAATATTTATTATTTGTAAAGGGGCCGGTAGTCAAAATTAAATTAAATTTTGCCCCGCCTAGTAAAACCTGAAATGACGCCACTGCCTACTGCTGATAAGGTGTCGAAATGATAAGTGTCTGACATCAAAAAATAATTACCAACCATTGCCAACTAAATTACCATATTTCAGAATATAAATTCTTATGATAAAAGTTATATAATATTGATAAAAATTATATTATATTATTATTGATAAATGTTTTATAGTACTGATAAATCTATAGAAAACTAGAAAACTATTAAGATCTTTAATCATGCATAGAACATAGGTAAATTACAGATTAATATAATTAATTAAATTTAAGGAAAAAAAACAGAAGAAGTAAAAGATATATTATATATGAAAGAAAATATAAAAAAATATCTATTTTAATTTATATATGACATTTTTTTTTTACTTTTTAAATGTATAAAAAATACCAAAATGCGAACTTTTCTATTCTTCTATTCTTCCTGCCACATGAAAGATTGTAGGCATCTTTGGACATGTATACAATATTCTAAGTATAAAACATTAAAACAAAATAAAATCAAAGGTCAAAATAATAAAAAATTGAAATTAAAAGCCAAAAAGTTTATTTAAAAAAATAAGTAAAATGTTGATTATGTGATGTAATAAAAAATCAGGTGTTCACTTATTTTAAAGACCATCTAATTATGCAATATATAATGAAAAATTAAGTAAAATAATAATCAGTTTTCACTATATAATATTTTCTACAAAAAAAATTCTTTCATAAAAGAGTAAATATCAATATAAAACCAATATATTCCTTGCTGTACTCAGAATTTAAAACTATAAAAAATGTCGATGGGCAGTCAAGTTTTTAACTACAAAAAATTGTTTAGAATTATTAATGAAATAAAAAAATGTATGGGATAAAACTTATTTATATAAGGGCTTTGTTTAAAAGAATTTCTTCTTCAATTTTGTGTAGCTACCTAGAACACGCCCAAGTTAATTTCCAAAAATAATACCTCCCCTCTTCGTAAAATCGGAAATATGCCACATATATATTATATAACATGTAATAATATATATGATATATTGTACCTAATACATTATTATATATATATTATACAGTGGTGTTTTGGGAATTTTTTCCAGGGTTCACATGGTCATCATAGCCCATAATGCATGCCAAAATTAAAAATAAAACACATCATTATTAACTAACAATGGCGTAATTTCAAGTTTTACTACATGGGGATAAAAGTTTAACCGGCCCCTTTACAAATAATAAATATTTATTTCTCTCGGGGTTTTTGCTATTTACCTTGTCTGAAATAAGAGAACTTCCTTGAAAACGTAAATAAGTATAAAAAAAAGTCATCAACTTTTTTTGCATTTCACTAACAATATTAGATTGGTTTACCGATTACTATGCTTAGCTGCCGACCCAGTAAGCCTTTAAAAATTAATCGGGGGCAAATGCTCTCTTGACCTCTCTCCCCCAAAATTACGCCACTGTTAACCAATATATATACATTCCTCATTTTGTTTAGAATCCAAAAAAAGATTAATCAAAATTTCAAAATAATTCACCACTTCCATAATTGATCTCTATATTTTACACTCAAATCTTTGACCCGCCGTGAAATATTTTTTGGGGTACCGCCCTCGCTAAAAGGATTTTGACCACCACTGGCCTAAAATATTTAAATTAACATTTATTCTGGTTCAATTATTTCTGTTGTTAAACTTTCACATTCATTATTTTCTGACACATTTAATGAACTTTGAGAATAATTACTAATTTTAATTTATGTAAAACGTGCAGAAATGAAACGAATTAATATATATATATATATACCGACGGTTTCACGGGTATCCCAAAAAAATATCAAAAATGATCAATTGGAAAAATACGTTTTTTTTTTTTTATTTATTGCGTTCGAAAACTGAGCACGCGTGTAAACTGTTTTGGGTTACAAACGTTGAATGGTATTAAATAATAATAAGACATTCGTTTTATACACGACAGTTGACATGCTATATAGTATATATGTCTATACTAGAAATTTTACACAGGTTTTTTTTTACACTATTGCTATATTTTGCTCTATTTAAAATATGAATATTTTAATAAGTACATACTATATATATATATTATAATAATAATATTATACTTCTAGAAATTCAAAACACTAAAAAAATGTAATTATGAATAACGAATAAACTAATCACGAATAACAAAATGTAATCATAAGTTACTAAATTAATGAATCATCAATAAATAAATTATCTAAATAAAAATTTATTCGAATAATGCCCAACTCTGCGAATAGGTATACATACTGAAAATACGTAAAACCTACCCCAGTAATAATTGTCTAAATAACCAGGTTTTTATTATTCTTAAGCATCCTTTAGACCAATGATTTTCAATCCGGGTCTGAGTCTAAGTGCAGCAATTTTTTCAGACTTTCGTAAACTTTTTCGTGCCAAAAGCAATATACTTATTTCAATGTTTGTTTATACAAAATACCGAATAAACATAAAAATTATGTAGGTATTAATATAAAAAAAAAAAAAGTAATTAATAAAAAAACACGAAAATTAGGGACGAAGGTATGCTTAAAATGTATAGGTGCTGTGGTGTCATTCAGTACGCAGTCAGACAATATTTAAATTTTAAAAAACACTTGGAAATAATTGAACACATATACACGTAGAACTCCTAATCCTGTAAAATTCCAGCACATGGTGAGGCAACTATTATTGCGTCTCAAATTCGCTAGCCGTACTGTAGTATATTATACTAAATATAAATTGGTACCTAAGTTAGGTAACCTAACCTACCTATATTTTAAATAATTTAAGATAATAACCGTTGGTCGTCATATATTATAGAATATAATAGGTTAATAAACTTAGGTCTTGATTATATTGTTGTATATAGTTGTCAAACTTAGGTACGAGATATTCTTTGAGTCGATCGGACAAAGTCGGGGTGCTGCGTAAAGTTTGTACACCAAAACTATGTTTGTTTCTAGAAAGTTGACAAATTTACCGCAAATTTTTTATTGACGTTGCAAATTACGGCAAAACAATTGAAAAATGAATCGGATATGTTCGGAATTGATAGGACAAAATTGGGGTGCCCAGTTCACGCAAACGTTTCGTTTCTGACTATATCACCTCTGCAGTATTTATGGTACGTCCACTTTGGCCGTATTCACCTCGAAATATTACGTTCACTGATAAAAAGGCAAAACTCAAATGAGAACAATAAAAAGGGCGTTTTTCCAAATATTTATTGTTCTAATTAATATAATTGTGTAAAATACTATATAGGCAACGATGATAATCGCCATCTAATTTAAATGTGACTCTCGAGGGCCATTCGAAGTGTACAATTTATTCTAAAGAAACAAAGCGTCTGAATATAATTAACCCATACCGAGAACCCATCCAGTAAATTTGAATCCACCGAAGTCAAGTCCACGGAAAGTTTATAGTGATATCGACGATTTTTATTTTCTTTTAAATACATATTTAGAGAAATCTGTACACAGTTCACTGTTTTTTTTTTTTATACGAAATCAGTACATAAATAATTTTTAAAGTCAAAAATATTTTAAACCATTCTTTTATTTACTATATAATGCAAAATGCACTTAGCATATTTACTTGGCACATTTTATTAACAAATATATTGATAAACATAATTATATATTTGCATGGTGAATAATTTATTATTTATAGGATTTTATAAATCGGTTTCTTATATCAACAAAAGATCTTCTTACTATACGAAATAATTTAAAGGATCGTGTTATTATAAAATATGAACTCTATTTTCATTATAAGTTTACTATATCACGTCTATAATACGTATACCATAACCCGTATTATATATATAAATAGTATTAAGTATGCTAATCATATTATATTTTACTAATAAAAAATGCTGTTGAATTTTACATACCGACAAATTTGAAATGCTATAAAGTTCTAAATGTTATCAAATTTTAAATATTGTTAAATATGGGTATATAACAGTTAACTTTCTCGTATTTTTTCGTCGGATATATTTATGTGGTTCTAATAATGTCTACATTAAAAGCCTTAAATATTATTTATATTATCCAAATATGTGCCTAATTAACAATAATAATTTTCAACAGATGTAAAGTATACTCTAAATATTTGAAAAATATAAACGTAAAAAGTACCTATATAGAAATATACATAAAAAAAAAAAAAAAAACAATCATTTTGGTAAATTTTCATCTACATTAAAGAAAAAGTAATTTAGATAGTTAATAAATTTTTATTTGAAATATACTTACAATTGTTGATTTCAACTAAATACGCCTAGGTTCATATATGTAATATTTAATACTTTTTACGTTCATATTTTTCAAATATTTAGATTATACTTTACATGACGTGTCTATAACTATTATTTTTTATTAGATACATATTTAGATAATATAAATAATTTTTAAGGTTTTAAATGTAGACATTATTAGAAATATATAAATATGTCCTGCGACAAAAATACGGGAAAGTTAAAATTTTACAGCATTTAGAAGCTGACAGCATTTCCAATTTATCGGTATGTAAAATTTAACAGCATTTTTTTTTATACATTTGTGCGTTATAACAACAACGAAATATTTTTTTATAATATAAATGCAAGACTGCTTTAAATTAGCGGTCAATTTATAGATATTTGAATTTTAGCTGTGCTACTTATTTTTACTTCTTACTTATTTTTCAATCTAACATTTAAGTAGATATATTAATATTTCTCGTAGCTTATACGTAATACATAAGAATTTATTTCTATAAATTAACGTGGTTTTTATTAAATGGTCTTTAAAATCATATAATCACTTAATTTTAAATATTATCTACCTCCACTTTAACATACAAAATACAGTTTTCAGTATAACATATAATAAAATAACAATACACTTTTCCATATTAAATTAAACGGGTAAATTTTTATATTTAATAGGTACCCACGTACCGACATCTTCAGTAGCGAAAAAATAATAATTTGTTATAATTCGACAAATGACTAATTTCTAAGTAGGTACTGATTTCTAAAAAAATTTTTTTTAATTTTTAGTTAAGTACCTAATTAAATTTAAATAATTTTCTAAAAAAAATGTATTTAATTGTCATGAAAATATATTATAATGTAGTATAGAATGTTAATGTATATATATATATATATATACATTCCAAATAAAGCTATCAATGTCTCATACATTCCATACCTATATCAACTATCTAGTCCATCAATTTATTTATCATATTTCACTATATTATATGGAATGAAATTATAGGTATGAAATTAAAATATCATTGAATAGTATTTTCATAAGATGTTTGCTGTATAGTATTACGAAAAAAATGTATCTATGTAATAATTATAATTTATATTGTACCTATAATGAAATGTAATTATATATTTCATGATCCTACAAAAAATATATTAAAATTGTGTATGGGGTAGTATATTATACCTAAAATGTTGTCTATTTACCATAATATTACAACAATAATATTAGTATATTAAATAAGAATTTAATACTAATTTAAAAATGTTTTTCAGTTTGTTATTCAAAAATATCTAAAAAAAAGTTCACCCCTACGAGTAAAAGCGAATACTACAACAATATCAACATTTCTTAATAAGGTAAACAATGAACAAATACTATAAAACATTGTGTTATTATTATTATTATTACAGTTGAATGAAAGCATTACCATTTTGATAAATTACTATAAATATATCTAATTAATATTGTAAAAATTCAAATGTTGTCTATCATCTAACTTTATATTTAATATAGTAACTACCTATTTATTCATCAAAAATAACATATAATTGGTTGTACCTAGCTACTTAGATCATTTTGTTTATTTCTAAACTATCTATAATGAGTAGAAAATATCTATCTAATAAGTATAGGTGCCTTAAGTAATATAAAAAATGAAACAGAAAATACGTTCTTCAAATTATACTTAAAATATTTTAACTACCTACCAATAATATAATATATTATATCTATGCATTTTCAGTAATTTTATATTAAATATTAAATAATAGGATAACATAAATAACCAACGATTAGAAACTATTATTATTTTTATTTATTTTTTTTTTTAATTCGATAATAAATCAGTTGAAATTCAGATACAATGGAGTTGTACAATGGACCATACTATTAGTTAGATATCAAATGCTCTGAAATGGTGTAAAATCTTAGTAAGTCGACCTAACATTTTTGACAAAACAATTATGAAATACCTAACTTCCATTGCTTATAACTATGGTAAAATAGACTTTCAAACTTAGATTTTTATCGTGTGTCTATCCTCGTATATGGACTACCAAATAATGTTCAATTGCAGCTAATCAAATTTGGATCTTCAGAATTATCTACAACAAACACAGAAAAAACTTTTAATACTGATGATATAAATGGATGTAACTTACAAAATTTGGTTTTCAAAAACCAAATGCTATATGAATATATTGTGTTATGTGAGATAAACAAAAAAGGTCAAAAACAATTTCTGTTTTGAGCAACTGTTGTTGAGATATTGTTAAAAAATACAATTTCCATAAACTGCACGTGAATATTTTTCTATACTTAAATATAAATATAAATTCATTCAGACCTTTCATAATTTTTTTCATACATATTTAAAAAGCTACTAACAATTAGAATCTATTACTTTCAGTTTGGTGTAATATAAATGTCTTGTTGTGGAGAAATTTTATTTTAAATTTGAATTTGAATTTTTTTTTTTTATCTGATGATTACAATACTATTTTGATTTTTGAAAAAATACGAAAAAGTAAAAATGTAAGTTTTAGTAACTATTTAAGAAATAACTGTAGGTAATCGTAACGATAAATTATTTAATGTATGCTATAAAAAAAAAAAAAAAAAAAAAAAAAAAAAATTTTAAGCAATTTAAAAATATAATACTATAGAGAAGGTACTCGCTCTGTATATAAGTTATATTGAAAAAGGCAGTAAGTTGGGGGGTGGAAGTACTTTGCTCGTCGGATATGATACTAGTAATGCATATATTAAATTTTAACGTAATGATATATCATTAGCTATTGCATTTTATAAAACGATTTGGAGCCGAGCTCACGGTGTTACATTATATTATAGAAAACTTTCAAAATATTGTATATAACTGTCAAAAAAATTTCATTTTTATTTTTATGAAATCACCACATACATTATTTCAGTATTATATGCAGTTATTTAATTTAATAATAATGGTCACTCTATTTATTATTTATAAAAATATATAAAAGGCAATTTTTCTTTCCACTTAAGAAAACTATTGGAAAAATCAAAATATTACCTCTAGAAAATATCTACTATTTTTAACAAATTAACTATAAAAAATTTTCTGGACTCCAAAACTACTATTCTGGTTCTTCTTCTTCTTCTTCTTCTTTTACCTGAAACTTGATTCCAAAAAAAAAAAACAGTAATGAAAAATCAATAGATTCCTTATTCCGCTCAAAATCGAAAATGTCATAAAAGGACGTAGCATGATTTTCAGCAATAAAAACATGTTTACGGAAAACGGTTAAAATACATCTTTAAAAATATTTTAGTACTTGGTTTATGATTGAAATGGCATTGATTTCATAATAGGTGATTTTACTCTAAAATTATTTTTGTGTAAATATGTTTTTTTGATAAATATCGTGATTACATAACAATAAAAAGTGGTAATGACATAGGACCAATATTAAATTACTTTTAAATTTTTGTATATTTATAATTCTAAACATAACTTAAAAATTGCCTATATACAGCACTTTAAAAACGAGTGTGTAGCGTTCTCTTAAGTATTATGGTAATATTGTTTTTCAAATAAATTTTGATAAAAGTATATACTTCGATTTATGATTTTTTTTTTCTTAAATATATTATCTCTTTATGTAAGTTGTGGAAAATATTCAGATAGGTACATGTCATAGGTATATATTTAAATACTTATAAAGTATATTTTTAAAATTTAAAATTTAATAAATTTTTCACGAAATTTTATATAGACATATCTAAAATATATTTTAATAAAAATTATAACTACTTACTAATTGTATTTAGAAAATATTATAATTAACGTTAAATATTGTAAGAATGTGGCAGAACTGCAATAAGTAACATAATATTATGAAGATTAAAAATAACTGTTACGCTTGAGGTATTTGTGAAATAAATATATTTTATATTATTTTTTTTTTAATATTTTTTTTTTTTATTTGCCTACAATATAGTACATTAATACCTTTGTATAAGTATCTAGTGTTTAAAATTTTTTTTTTCAACCATTTTTATTTAACTGTCTCTATAGAATATATAGTTCCTTAAATCAGAACACTTATATATATATATATATATATAGGTAAAGTCACTTGCCCCAATAATAATATTATTAATTATTCTCTTGCTGTAAAAAAAAAAAAAATACAACCCCTTCGCCGCCGCTTAAGTGATAAAACATCCGAGCGTATATAAATATATGTAGATATTATATTCGTTTAATCTATAACGCCGAAAAAAATGAAAGAAAAAAATAAATAACAATATGAATTATTAATATTTATCTCCGACGCTTTGCAGATAAGCCAAGATTGAGAGGGAGAAATGTAAATGTCCCCGAACGCAGAGAGCGCAGTATAAAATATTCGAAGGGTGCCTTTTCACTTGACATATTTACGACAAAACAGAGTGTTCCCAACACAATAATATTATTTATTTTATTTGTAGTTTTAAACCCGGGCGATCTCGTACCAAGTCAAACAGAAGAGAAATATACGCGTTGAACAATAAAATAAATGTGCATTATAATATTTACTTTTTTATTGGGAAATATTATATAGGTATCCCGCTGTTAGGGGTCCAAAGAAGACGTCACACTTGTACGTACGTACGTACATACGTATGCATATTTTACTTTTCCACATTGTTAGAAAGAATAATAATAATAATAATAATAATAATAATAATAATAAAAAAAAAAAGTGACCATTCTTGTCGTGTGTCCCCTGGTCGCAACAAACTTTGTATATATATTTTCCGTTTATTTGTACTTTATTTTTTATTTTTGTTCTTCTGCTCGGTGAACCGTCAAAATGCGTATAAATCTGCGAGTAAAAACCAAAAAAACTTTGGTTTACAGCAGAAAACTTATCGACGAAAAAATTGTACGGAGGCGCCCAGACGATTGGGGAAAAAAAACAATGTACTGCGAATACGTATAAATGTAAATGTTAGATCATGGTTAGTGTAAACGATTGAAAATATCGTGTTAAATAATGTATGTTATGAAACAATATAAAAACGATGAATAATGTTAATTTTCGTTAAAATTCATATAGTTGTCGAGAATAGTGGATAATTTTAGGGTTTAATCGAATATTGATAATACTCTGTTTTCATGTACAGAACTGCAATATACAGTGTTATCTGATTAAATAATAATATAATCTATGTATATCCATTAGCTGTTTGTTTACACTTTGTGCAGCATTATTGTACTGATCATTCTTACAGGAAACTAATTAATCCACACTCCAAAGACTAGGCTTCAAAACCAAAAAGCCGGTCAGTAGGTTGTGGAAGCACTTCGCTCGTCGGATGTCAGTATTGGTGGATGCACTTCGCTACTGGGCAGGGTACTTTTGGTGGATGTATTGAATTCGAAAGCAATGATAAATCATTGCATTCAATAAAACGATTCTGAGCGTAGCTTCGGTGTAGTATAC
>JAIPRL010004809.1:0-35652 GCA_025469235.1 Pemphigus obesinymphae | reverse complement strand
ATAGTCTACATAAAAATTAAAAATATAAAATGGGAATTTTCAATATTTTATTTTAATAAATAATGCATAATATTATTGTACCTATTTACTGGATTTAGTGATTTAATATAATTTAAATAAAATTTTTACAGTAGGTACGGAAAAGCCAGGGGGGGGACATGTCCCTGTTTTGCCCCCCCTAATGGACGCCCATGGCAGTGGTGGATTTGGGGAGGGACGCAGGGGGACGGAGCTACTCTTCATATTTTTCACGTTTAACAGCGCACCCCTTAATTTATTTATCAGGGAACGCAAAGGACGCAGTGTTTGTTTTAATTTTTATTTAACATTTTTAAAAATTATAATTTTTTTTTTTTTGGAAAAATCGTGAAATTACGAAAATAAATGTTTTTTGTCCTTATCACATAATAAGTTTTAGATAAAAAACATGATATAATAAATGTTGAATAGTTGATCTTATTAAATCATATTGGCGTATCATATATATAGGTAATGAATAATCTTCATCATCCGTGAATGGCCAAAGTCTAAAGGGATGGCGAAATCGATGCGACACCGATAAACTTCATTTCGGTGTACATTTACAACTTCCTCGATTATTCATTTAAAAGCAAAAGTGTTAAATCATTTTAAAATGAAATCTATCTTGAAAATATGTAACCCCCCAACAATGACGTAAAAAAATTTTGGATTTTTCTATTCTATCCATGTTATATAATAATCTAAAATGTTTTTAAAAATGTCCCCTGGTTAAGAAACTTTGGATAGGGTTTGTGGAGGACGAAGTCCCCCACGGCTAACTTTTTCTTCAGCGATATGTCCCGGAACGCAGATTTTTTAACTAAGCTCAGAGTCCGTCCTTATTTTTTTTTCCAATTCAACCACTGGATAGGCGTTTATAGTGCACTTAACGCGGAATTTTCGTGATAATATAATATATCGGTATATTGCATTATGTTTTTTTTTTTTTTTTTTGTTTTTCTTTTACAATCGACCGCGGCACTGCAGGTGCAGCAGATACCGTCCCAAACGTGGTTATTTTCTCAGACGCACTGGTCGTTTTATTATATTATATAGGTATATTTTGAAAAACCGAACGTTCCGAACCATTGAACAACCATACTACGACCGTACGGATACCGCGCAGCCCTTTAATTATCCACGGTGTCCCGTGACGTCTATATTAAGTCGTGACACGTACATATATATATATATATATATATATATATGCTTAAAATTACGAAAAAATATCAGTTAATGAGCACCATATTTCCCCCATACGAGCTCCGAACGCAAACCCGTATCGGGAAACGATTTTCGACAGCACCCCGGTCGTACAATATTTTTATTTATTATTTTTTTTCCCCCGTCGTGGGAGGAGGAGGAGAAAAAATCTTTCTACCCAAAAACCTGTTGCCTGTGAGCGGCCTCCTGTCCCGTATTAATACTGTATATTATATATATATACACCGTAACATACAGTATATAATACGGTGCGCTAGCTTACTGCCGCATGGGAATCGGAGAGAAAACGTGCGTTTTATTGGAAAACCGGCGAGTAGGGTATAAACGGGATTATTGCAGTATAATATATTAATACTGTATATATATACACACGTAATATACGAAAAATAATAAAAACACTCTGTATAAATGTTATTTGAAAAATATTATAGTTTATCAATCCGTTTTTCCTTTGTCCAATAATATTATACGGGTCGTATATATATATATAGACGTATATTATAGTGAAAAACAAAAAAATGGATATTAAATTACATTTTCACCATAATATTATATAAGTTCACAAACGTTTGCGTGGGCACAATAGTAGGTACCCTATACGACGAACAAAAAAAAAATCTGCGACCCATAATCGTTATTTTATAGGCCTTTGACTCGTAGGTCTTGTAATCTTTTTTCATAATATCGAGACCTACCTTGTTGTTGTTTTTTTTTTTTTTTATCTAGTTAAGATTCCAATTAGTATACTACAGTTGACACGATAGAAGTTAATTCATTATAAATTTTACCAAACTTGTAGCGGTTTAGTATAAGAGTATTAAATTTCAATTTTTTTTTTTTTTTTTTATTATCTATATTTAATAAATGATATCATTTCGATTATTGATTATTATTTCATTACATTTTAATTTTTGTATTGGCTTTTTTTTATTTGAATAAGTGTCTGAAATAGTGAAAGTATAGTGCTACAATTTTTCAAGTTAGCACAATGATAGGTATTAATAGTCATCGTCTACTTTGTGTACGGTGGTTACCATTATGTACAGCACAACAATGAACCCTTTCACTGTACTATTTTTTATCCATGTACATTAACAGGCCCTTAAGATGAATTATTTAAAAAAAAAAAATCTATATTCTGTGATATCAAATGTATGTATAGTATCATATTACATAAAACAAAAACATTTAAAATTTTTTTATAACAGGCAGTAATTAGTAGGATTTACTGTTTATACTGGCCAGCGGCTAATGAATCTCAAAATGTTATGATAACTGCAGTAATAGTATAAGAGCGAAATATGTTTTATGATAATTATTACTAAACCACGTTAACATTTTATTGTTAGACAATAAGACATTATATTTTTTTAGTTTTAAATATATAACACACATATATATATGTGCATATATATTTATTTTAGATTCCCAGTGGACCGAGGAAGCTATTGATTTTACAATGATGTTTATGTTTTATTTTATTCATTTTATTTTTCTGTATACAACTTTTCGACCAGATGTCGTGAACCAATCTTTACAAGCTTATACCTGGTTTCCGATAGTAAATTTTATCTAGTTTATACTTTAAAGTGGTATTTTTTCGATTTTCTTAATAGTTCGTTAAGAGTTCTCAATAGTTAATGAGTATAGAAAAACTAGGTACCAAAAAATGACGAAAACAACAATAATACGATTTTATCGAATCAAGATTATTTATTTTTCGTGATTTCGAAACTAATAGATAAAAAATTTTCACTGAATATGTAATTATATACTATAATAATATGAATGAATTTTCAAATTTTTTTATTCAAATTTGGGCTATTTTTAGTCGTTATAGTTTTTGAGCTATTTAAGATATTTAAGTAAATTTTTAATATTTAAAAGTAATTTTCAAGTATTAAGACCTGAAAATTAAATACGGTGTTAGTTGCACTTTTTTTTAATTATATATTTAAAAAAAATCTTGAAAATCGGAAGTCACGATATTTTTTTATAACTATTTTAAAGTTTTTGACAAAATAATAGATTTTAAAACCTTAAAATATAATAGGTACATGATTATAACTACGTCACTCTAACTGTATTATAAGTCCACGGGTATTTCGCGCATATCCTAAAGTAACTATGCACCTGTGAAATTTCTGCTTTTTAGCCATATTTTGTTTAAAATAAAAAGGCGGGAATAAAATATATTTTTGTAATATTACAACTGGAAGTGTTACAACTTCAAGTACAGTTATTACATTGATTATTTTATACTAATTTCTCAATATAATTGTTTAGACCTACTTAAAACATACAAATGTTATAATATAGAATACAATAGTAAGTATAAGAAGTGTGCTAAGTATACATTTGTCTAAATATTAAGTATTATTTACGATGTAAAATATGTCTTTTTAGATAACATAAAAAACTTCAAATTACTATAACTTCTAAAATAAGTTCGACCCCGCAAAATCTGACATTGATTTCATTATTAAGAAATACATAGGATCCAAAAAAAAAAAAAAAATTTGTAAAAGGCGTCTCGAAAATAAACTGCATTTATGCCACAAAATCATATAATAAATACTTAATATAAAACGTTTCATCAAAGTATGAATTTATAATGTATACCTTTAAAAATTATAAATGTATACATAGGTAGGTATATATGTATATATATATATATATAATATATATTGCAAAACGTTTATTAATTAATAATACTATTATAATAATATTCATTAATGTTTTATAAAGATCATTTGTTTTAGTCAAACGGCTTAGTTTGAATTCAGATTAGTGTGTTATAAGTATAAAATGATTTAAAAACCACGGGTAATTATATATTTTATATAGGTATAGGTATAACATACTATATTTCTTGTTATATAGTTTATCAAATGAAGTATAAATGTATAATATATATTATATATATTAAAATTATAATATTATCCAATTTCTAAATTTACAAACATTATTTGATATTGTATGAATATTGTTTTAACTTCATTTCACTGTATCATGTACGTCATGTGATTGTTTAATTATATTACTATTGTATAGAGGATTCTAATATACAAAAATTAAATCAAAGAGTTCTTACAATATTTTATTGTTTTAAAAAACCAAAATAGGAACTAAACTCTAAATAAAATATAAAATATTAAATATATATTTGACAATAATAGAAATGTACTTGTACTGAATCAAACTATTCTAAATAAATATTGTATTTTATAATATAGAGAATGTTTCACTAAATCACATTTTTTTCTACGATTATTCTTTTGATCTAATTTTAAACATACTGAATAACATCATTAATATTAATAGTCACGTATAGTAGACCGAAGCTCCGATTAGAATCGTTTTTTTTCAAATGCAATGATTTATCCGATAAGCGAAGTGTTTCCACTCCTGCTGACGAGTGATATGCACCTATTTTTTTGCATTTGTATTATAATAATAAATTGTAATATTTTTCTTTGATATGATACAGATTAGGAACCACTGAATATTCCAAACTTTGTTTTTATTATAATTGCACAGTTAATTATGTTACAGTATTTTTCGTAGTACCACTGAATTTGTCTCTTAGTGCGTTACAATTTGCTTTATAAAATATTTTTTCATAGTTTTATCAGATTACAAGAAAATTACACGGATGCGTAGGTGCATTCACGCGACTATGAAATAGCTAATAAAATGCATTTATTTACATAAATTTTTGAAGTCCATTAAATATAGGTTGTGGTTAACTATTTCGTGACCCCTGTTTTGGGTCTAAACTAAGATAACAGTATGATGTCAAAATATTTTCTGATGAAAATTTTAGTATTTTTCACTAGTTATGTATATAATTTTTCGAAATTATTGAAACAAATTTAATTTTGAATATTTTTCCGGGAGCCACACTTTGGGAACATCTGTGTTACACGTTTTTCGATGACAACGATTGCACACAAATCGTTTTTTCCTCGTATATAATATTGTAAATTGTCTATAATACTATGTATGCGTATTTTATTTATTTCTTCTCTTTCTCTATATATATATATATTATTAGGTCGGTGATAATAACAATAAAATTTAAATTGAATTAGTTTATATCGTGGTCTATGGGGTTTTTTTTATTTGTTTTTTAATTCAAACGCCATAAAACGAATCGACGATATTATTGAGGGGTAATCCTCGCTTTATATTATTATACGCATTCAAAAAGAGAACTATGGTTGACGAAAAATACCACGTTAACAATGGTCGTATATCGAAAACATTATTATATTGTTGGTACGACTGTATAATAATATATATTGAACAAATTTGTTTCATTTTCTGTATTATATTATTTAATTTATACGAATCCAAACAATTATTTTTTGTTACACACATAACCGAATTACTGTTTAAAATAAAAAATAACGACCGCAATAAACAGATCCAGTTTATATTTGTGACTTTACAATACTATTTACATTTTATCAATTTTGTGCTGTATTATTGGGTATTAAATAGGTTATAGTGGCCTATAATAATAGAAAATTACAATTCATTGGATAAAAAAACACTAACGATCGCATTGGTTAAAACAATTCCATTTTTTTTTCACGAATTTTCAATATTTTTGTCAAGTAATTCAAAACGCTTTAAATACGGAAACCGGCGCAAACATATACTATAATATATTAAGTATTATTAATATCATATACACCGAATGTTCATATTAACCAGAAACGATTTTTGGTGCAGACATACTGTACGGCGTACAATAATATATCCGTTGTAATTTACATATTATTTTTATTAATAAGATATCTAAGAAATTCCATTGTCAATAGAAATTCGATAAAAATGCACACCGCCAACCGTAATGATAAAGTAATGATTATTACAATTAATACGTACCTACGTACGCGATATAATTATTTAAACTGGACGAAATATCTGGTAAATTAAATAGTTTGTCGCTGCTTGATAATCGAATGTATCGCGATATGAAATATACGGATATAATCGTATAATGTATAGTGTAAGTATTTATTTTCTAATGACGCCATTCCACGCGATTATGGACCGTACGCGCACCGTAATCATATATAATATTATGCACTACCGTAATTATATCATATGCCTAATTATTAATATCGAAAAGTATAAAAATCGAATAAAATCCAACGGTATTTTTCGCGTTCGCCGTACACAGACGGTATATATAATAGTCGGTATTTTGAAAAAAAAAAAAAAACTTTACGTATATACCAACCTATACCTCTAAACGTATATATATACGAACGAAATTTGCACGTTAAAACAATATATATATATATATATATATATATATAGGTTAGGTTATAAACTCAAAGTGGAGGAAAGTTTGGTCGGTGGTGGCCGCGAAAAAAAATAAATTCACATCTCTATACACAACTGTCCAAGTCGCTTCAACTTTTACAATATTTATATACACAAACATTCGCCTCTATTACATCACTGCAGTATACGGTAAACATTTTTCGCTTTTTTTTTTTTTCTCGTTTTCTGTCCGGTTTTTGTTTCTTCGCCCGTTTTTCACGCGATATGATAAATGATTGCCGATCAAAAACTCTTGCCAGGGCACTTTCGGGGGGGTGCCGAAAAACAACATACGCGTATGATGCCATACACTCCCTTTTCTCCGGTCTTTTCGCACACGTCGTTATTAATTGCCTTCGTTTTCCCACCGGGCCGTGCGATGCGTGCGTATCCATATAGCACCTCAGGCCACGTTTCCTTGGGCGATATTTAAAACAAACGCGATACACACACACACACAATATACATGTATTATACACACACACACTGTGCAAAAACACATCAATCATACAGCGATGGACCACCCCCCTCCCCTCCACCCGCGAGCGCGTTTGTAAGTGATACGAAGGCCTGAAATCGAAGTGCCCACGTCGTATATACACGGCCGTCGTCCGTCATCCCACGAGCCCTCGAAACTTTGGCCGACCCGAAATCTCTAGCCGCGCAACCCTTTTTTTTTTTTTTTTTTCTTTACGATATCAATCATTTTACTCGACGAATTAAATACTATTAAAAATAAAAATAAAAAATCGAAGAGTCATGGGACCCGTCTAAAAAATATGACAGAGTGTCGCGAAGTCGTCAAAGTTTTACACCGCGGTTTTATATACCCTCCCGGAAATAAACGTCATTCGTCTCTCGAAAGCGAAGCGTGTACAGAAGTTCAATACCTCGTTGAAAACGCATTACTCGAGAAACTATGAATACTTACCATCTTAACGAGCATTTTATTTTTGGAAAACTGTCGACTCATTAAATGTGCGATCTCGTCTCTATTCGCACACTCAATCCTTTACAATATCCAACATGTATATTGTTCCATATTTTGCGTAAAATTTTCCTCCGGATAAATTCCGATTTTACAAGCTTGAATATTGTGTGAGGGTCAATATGATATGAGTATATTCCTTGTTTTTCAAATAGACCGAATGTTTTCATTTCTAGACGAGACGCATAACTGCAGGAATATCTATTTGAATGTCTAAAAGCAATAAATGGTTTTATGGTGTTCGGATTAATAGATTCCTTTTTCTGAAACCACGTGTTTTTAGTCACCGAAAAGAAGAAAATATCATGTTCAGAGATATTTATTTTTTAGTAACATCATTTGATTCAACAGTATATTAGACCATTTGAAGTGAACGTTGTCATTTTAAGGACCCCACACAATATTTTTGAATTAAAAAGAAAATAACCTATTCGTAGTATATTCTCAGTAGACGAGTATAGTCGGGCAGTTCAGATTTTTAGGTAGATATTAATATAGTATTCATGTTATACCATCCAAATGGAAGCCTAATGTCCAGGTTTCAGAAAAATATAAATTTTAATAAAAATATTATGATTTATATAGTTATTTTTTATGTATTGTTTTATATTCTAAGTGGATTGATTTTTTTTTATTTCTTCTGGAAACAACATAAGTTAAGTAAACGTTTTGTGGTGATGAACTTATTTGATAGTAAATTCATTGTAGTCGCTACCTTATTGAGGTTATATTTTGATTTTCTCAATAATTTTAAGTAGTAAACGAAACCTATAGAAATAACAGAGAATTATTATAAATTGAAAAACAATAATATCTTAGCGAACTTCGTTTATGAATATAATAAATTATCTTTATGCTTTAAAATCTAAACGAATAATACTACGCTATCCTGTCGGAGAATCAATTTCCATTACCTCTATCTGGATGGACTTTTTTTTGTTATTATTCATTTATAATTAAATGATATATGTGTATGGTTCATCTACATTTTTTTAGCAGGAGACTAAAAAAAAAAAAAAAAAAATTCGTTTAGTTTTAGAAATAGTAAAAGTTGTCAATCCTATAAAAACGAGATAAGCATCTAAACAAATACCTTAAGATGCTATCTCTAAAAATTGAAATTCATTTTTCTTTAGCTTGGGATGATATGTTAAAGTACATTCGATTGGTGGTCCCGAGTAGATTATATGATAGAATGAAATCGTTCACGGGGGGGGGGGGGGGTTAAAAACGTTTGTAGATTAAACAAAATGAAATTTTCGCTAATCTCCATATCGGCATAAGTCGGAGACAAGCAAGACATGTTGCGACCATCATAATTGTATATATATTGGCCGTTTTCCGTCGTTTCCCGGACATTTAGCGGCTATACACGGTTTGTGTGTGGCCTGCTCCCGAGGAGCGGATTCGGATTTCGTGATTCGGCGTGTGAACTCTCCCGGGAAGAGGAAGACTTATACTACGGTGCTCAGCCGGACTACGGGACTCGCGGACGGAAAGTTTCGGACGATTCGTGCCGGGCGACGAGGTGCGCACCGCCTGTTGCGGACTCGACGGACTTGACGGGCCCGGTCTCTCGACACCTGCCGCGTACACCAATCAATCGATGGTCACGATATTGCGAAGGTGTTATATTATTATTATTATTATTATTATTATTATCATCGTTATTACATGTACGGAGATGCTGCCGTGTACATGTGCGCGTGATGAAGATCTCAAAAACGGATTATTCAAGTGGGTCCTTTTACTCTCTCTCACTCTCTCTCTCTATCTCTCTGTTCCATCCACACCATACCGTATAATATGATTACGTACACTAAACGCGCATTATGCACACGGCACTCTTTCCGTTTCCATCGTGTCCATTCCCATGATGGAATAAAATCCATTGTCACTGTCCGCCGGCCCGTTAAGGATTGTATATATCAATAAACACGCTATCATATAGATATTATGTGTAAGAATAATCATCGGAATACGTAAATGTATACACTATTCGGACACGATCGGAGCCGTACTATATTATAATAATAATATTGTGCACTACGATGGACAGGTGTAATACTAGCTATTATTGTCGGAGGAGATGATAGCCGAACAATGACCGGGCCCCGCCGAGAAACGTACCTATCGAACACGGTGTGCCCGGGAGTAGATCGTGTGTCGAGAGGGTTTTTCTTTTCTTACATATATTTATCGTTATTTTACTTCTCCTCCGAAGAAATCATCCTCCGATCGACTTCTTCTCGACGGCTACCTACACCGTAATGTTTTGTTGCCGCCGAGCCGGCTCGCACGTCACGATTAAACGGTCCTATATCACGACACGCGAATGACGAGACGGCGGATGATGCGACGGAATCGAGCGAGATAATATCGTGTTATAGAGCCTCGCGGAAAGAGAAATAATAATAATAATAATAATAATAATAATAATAATAATAATAACAATAATATATTTGTCGAAACCCCTCACCGCGCGTCATTGTACCCGCGGTTGTGCTCTTCGTTGTGTCTTCGTCCCACCCCCCTCCCCCATCGATCAAATCGATGTGTCTGGAGACCCGGGTATCGTCATAAATACCATCTACGGGTTACGGCACCCGATAGTGCGCTGTTATCATTATCGACGTACGAGACAATATGTTATCATATTAATTAAAACAACAATTTCCGATATTATATTATTGTTTGCGTAGATTTTCAAAATTGTGTATACTTTTATAATTCATACATTTAGGCACATGGTTATATAACTCAAAAGTGAAAAATACACAGTTATAGGTAAAATATCACAATACGCAGTACCTAATATGTTTTGTCGACGGTATAACGGCAATTTGTCTAGTTATTTTGTTTATTTTTCATTTTTTTTTATAGGTTTTGGCAAATTTCATAACGCTGATGAACTACGTTTAGATGGTAATAAGTTAAAGCCATATTATTCATTTTCCATACCATACTCATTTTCTCGTAAACATTATTAAGATCATATATAACCTAACCTAACCCATAAATTAACCTTCATGTTTTATCGTTCAATTTTTTACAAATCCATAACCTGGGACATTAATTTGTTTAAAAAGTTATTCAAAATTATCTGTCTCCCCTTTTATTTCATTATTACAGATGATTCCATCATTTAATGTAGATTTTAAATTATTTAAGAATTCACTGTCACTCATGATAATATCAATGAAATAAAATAAAATATCAACATATACATTTGTAGATGCATACAAGTGTAGTGTAAAAACCAAACTATTAAGGTGAATCTTCATATTGTAAAAGTATTTTATGTTACTATACAATATGTGTTATACAATAATCTGATGATAATGATAATGATAACAACACACTATTGGGTGCCGTAACCCGTAGTATTTATAACAAACCTAGAGAGGCAGTAGAGACCCAACCATTATCACTTATTATTACAATGATCGGGTAGATAATAATTTCCCGACCGTGATATTACGTATGTGATAACAGATAGTGCTAATTCTTTATATTACGATTAATATTACATTTAATTCAGTTAGGTATATTTCTGTTATATATGCGTATATTTATTTTGTGGGTTTTTTCTTTTAAAGAACCCACAGTTACAAATTCATCAGGTTGTTAACATATACTGAATAATATACCTATATATTATATAATATTGGATTTTCATTGTGGACCTGAGAAATTCATCCATTGTACGCAATATTCTGGACCAATTCTTCAGATACAGTGACACAAACACAATACCTTAATATACATTTAATAATAAACTATTACTTAGGTAATAACTAATTAAAAAAAAAAAAAAACTACCTTACACTTAACCCAAACAAATTAAAAATCTTCTTCAAAAGAAAGAACCGATAAAAAAATTATACTTATATTTAACAGAAATATACATAGCATAAGTAAATAGACATGTCAGTTAGATAACACGGCGCAGAAAATATTCCCCAGACATGGAATAAACGACAAAATTTATGAAAAAATTATTTCCGGCTTAATTAAAAATTATTGTAATATTGTTATGAATAAAAATATCTATTGATAAAACACTTGCGTTATTATTTTGTTTATTCAAGACTTGTTTCACCTTTGTACATGTATTATTATTAAGATACCAAGACTCTTTCATCCATGATATTGTTATCATTTATTCCATGTCTGGGGAACGTAATGCGTAGTAATAGCGAAAATGGATTTATAGCTAATTATAGCTATTTATACTTACGCTATGGGTACAATATGTTCATAGTTTCGTAATATGTACACGCGTACAATATCATGGTCGGGAAATTATTATCTACCCGATCACTGTGATAATAAGTGATAATGACACACCGCGATCAAATAACAAAACGTGTTGGATACATGCGTGTATGATACACGGGCGCACGGAAACCAGACGTTTCCAATCGATCCCTTCGCCAACACATGTGACCATCGGACCGTAATATCGTCGTTCTGACATCACCGCGACTGCCGAGTCGATCGTTTTTTAATAACTCGCGATGACGGCCCAATCCATTTCATTAGACTATTATTAATATCGATTCATCATTGTCCGGTCGAGTTGTTTCAATATAACGAAATTATATGACAAGGTCTTGTAGACGAAATGGCTGCAGTACGTGGACTCGAATACGAGCTTGTGCATCATACTATTGCTATTGCTATTGCTCGCTGGGACGATCTTTATTTTAGCCTGTGCCACATTCCAGGCTTTTGCCTATATGTATTGTACGATATGTGGAAATCTTGTAATGTTTATGATTTTTGGTTTTGTCCAGCTATATGGGCGTATCTTTTAAATTGTTTTTTTCTTTTTCTTTATCCGTTCTTTCTATTTCCCATATGTGTTTGTACTTTGAGGTAGAATTTTTATGGAACATGCTTCTTGCGGTGTTTTTTTATGCTGGTTAAATCGGCCGTATTTCTTAGTGTTTGGTTCGAAAAATAGTACGATGCCGCCAAAATTGTGCGCAGGGCGATATTTTGGACCGCTTCTACTTTAGCACAGTTTGTTTTTGAGAGATTTGCACCCCATGCCGCTCCTGCATACGTTAGAGTTGACCTTACGTACACGGCATAATAGTTTATTTTTGTTTTTGTCGGGGCCGGACTTTTTCTACCTAATACGGGATATAATATACTTACCCCTCACTCTTGTTGCCTTTCTTATGGCCTTTCTGTTATATGTATGGCAAAGTTTAGGGTTTTATCGCCATTTACTCCTAGATATTTTGCGCTTTTCACCCATTTTATTTTGTAATTATCTATTTCGAGTTTATTTAGGTTTTCCGTTTTTTGTTTGTTGAAAATAATTTCATTTATAAATAATTTCATTTCGCACAAACCACAATATACGTACCAACACTATAGTACAACGATTCCACTAACGAACTATGTATTCTATAAGTTTTAAATAGATTTCCAAAAATTATATCCAGTTGTGTGTTATTTTACTATTAATTAGCATTTTATTAACGAGAAGGTATAATTATGTAATATAAACCGCGCAATACTCTCGTCAAATACGTATGGTTTCTAGTGATTTATCAAAATTTTCGTTTTTGCATTATTGTTTACACGTTTTGAATACATATTATATACAAATTTGTCCATTTACAGTTATACGAAAAAAAATAAAAAATTCTGTTAATAAATCAATTATACGATATGTACCGAAGTATAGCTTTTATTCAACTGTACATATATATAATTATTTTGAATGTACTGTTTTTTTTTTTTTTTTGAATTTGAATGATTTTCTGCGTAATATTTCATTTTCGAATCAATAACATTAATATAATTTCGTGTTGAAGAATATGCAATATACATAACGTCAAGAGGAACTTGAAAGTGCCCTTATTTATACATTTTAATAAAATATTCCATGGGGTGATTCACTGAGGATGCTTATTCTTAAATGATGGGGTAATCGAGCCACCGATACTTCATTGCCAACAACTAAGCGTCCCTGATAAATTAGCTCTCATTTAGAATTTCCAATTTTAATTTTATTCGTATGAAACTTTTTTTTTTCCGCCGGGACCCCAATTTATAATAAAATAATCATCGGACTTTTTTTATTCGATAGCGTCGACGAGAAATCACCTGCAACCACGTATCTATGTTATACTGACCCGGCGAGGGTCGTGCTAAAAATCATTTACCGACGGTCGTTCGAGCGTTATTAATAATTTATAGTGTGATTTTACTATACGCGTCATTGACGCGCCGCGTAAAAAGGTTACGGTATCCCGCGGTAAATACCAATGCGGGAAATCGTTCGCAACGACGATTATATGACGTCTCCGACCTCGGTCGAAGGCCTCTCCATAATTTGAGCGCTCGATTTTTCCCGTCCCTGGGGGATTTTCCCGGGCGCTCCACGGTCGTCTGATTATAGACGACGGCGAACACTATATTGTGTAACGCCGACAGAACAGACCGAAGACATGCGAGACATGCTCGGGGAAATATCTATACGTCGGACACGGTGTGTTCGTAAAAAACGTGGGAGGGTACACCCTATATGCGTGGGAGACGTATAAAAGTTTTCGAACGACGCAATATCGTGTGTTCGTAGTATCTGTTATTATCTGGGCCAAACAAATGTCGGGCGATCGAACGTAAACGGCGACGTGTGCAATTGCCAGTCGGTCTCCTGGGTGACACTTAGACGTCAAGAGAGGAGAAGCAGACTCCCTGGAAAAAAATTGCGCGGATATTCAAAAAGACAAAAAGAAAAAAAAATAAGAAAAAAGTCGTAGCCATACACTATATAATAATATACTCTCTATACTATATTGTACCCTTCCGCGAGCACACGGTTTTTATCGCCTACGCACTGTACACAATCGCGTGCCTATATTATTATACACACACACACACATATATATAATAATACGCGCACTGTCGTCTATTACGCGTTCGCCAAGCGGACCCTTGGGGTGTAGCGTCGCGCCGGAGAGGACCAAACGAGAAAACAAACACCGTCTGGGAATTGCCGGAGTGTTTTCGTTTCGTTTTTTTTTTTGATAGATTTTATCGCTTTCGCATCGACTACGTACTATTATTATACAACTATTTCGTCGACAAAACGGTTTTGTACTCCCAAGCGATATCCCCGTAGATTTGTCGTTATTTCCCGAATATTATCATTTTTGACATACGAATATCCGTGTACTGCGAGATCATATTATATTATCTTGTGTTCTCGTCGAAGGGGGGCGATCCCGGATACACACGGTCGTTTGATAACTGCTATAAAAACGCGTACGTCAAATAAACGTCTAATATACTCGTATATATAATTTATTGTAATACAAGTCGAATATTATATGTAATATAATTTTCCTTCGAGAATAGATTAAGAATACCCGAGAACGGAACGTACACATATTGTACAACAAAATACAGCGATTAAATGGGTAAACTACAGAAGGCAAAAAATGTTGATGATTGATGGCGTCCCGTACGGTGTTGGTGTTCTAAATAAATATTAAGAATTCGCACGGACAATGTCAATATCGAACACACCCTAATCGGGTGTCACTCTTCAAAAATCTATTTTTCTCGATTAAAACGTCCTTATATCGATGTCGATAAGATTAAAGCCGCTACATTTCGGCTGACAGCCATATATTAATCAATATTAAACTAATTTACACGGTTACACCGAGTAAACCATATTATATCTAAACTGTAGTTATTATTATTATTTTTTTTTTATCTCGAAACGGCCATGTCATGAACATAGAACATTATAGAAATGTCACTGAAGGTGATAACATTTTGTTTACAAAAACTGAGGACCGGCCTTGAAGTTATCATCAAACGTAAAACTGAGGATGGGCCCTGAACTTAGCATTACTATATATTATTATATACATTTATATGCATCTTCAAATCACTGATTATAGTGATTAAAGAACAATATCTGTTGTCAAAATTTGTCAACAGCTATTATTTTCAACATCCATGTTCACCCATATAATTTACACAGAAACCTAGGCAGTGACATAGCCCTGGACATGAATAATGTTGGTGTTAAAATAACATCAAATTACACGACAAACGCCAGTTAATCCGTTATCACAAAAAGTATCACTTGTTATATTCCATGCTCTAAAACCTAACCTATCATTATCTAACCTAACCTACCGATGACATAAAATAATATATTGTTGATTATTTGTTTCTAGTAATTTGACACACTGAATTTTGCTTTTGTAGTTTTATATATAATTATAAAACTTTTAGTATGTCTATATATTATAGTAGGTAGGAAATTAAAATTGTATAATAAAATATTGTATACATGGCTAATAGGCTATAACTGATGACTTCAACTAGAATATACCTCAGCTACTAATATAGATATAAATATATCAATAAACAATCAAAAAGGTCGGTGTTTTTCTAAAGTACGAATATAATTTATTCTCTCCATACAGTTCATACGGTTGAGATCGTTTAATACTTGGTATAAATTATTTGTATATTTTTATTGGTAATGTTGTTTTCTGGGTAGATGTTAAAAATAATTAATTTATGATTTAATTAAAACCAAGCATTTAATAATTATTTTTCATAAAATATATAATCAAAAATAATATTTCGTAAATAATAATATAAGAGAGAAATCGCTGTAGGGAAGCAATATTTTTAATTAGGATTTTTTTTTTTTTTATTATTAAAATAAATATACTACTAAAAACACAATTTTACTACACTTTTATATTGTTATTATTATACCAAGATTCAGCGGGTTTCATTATAATACATTGTCAGAATTTGATGGACACGCACACGTTTTTATTAAAATATAGATGCTTATTGTGCTATAGAGCAAAAATGCAACACGATATTGCAGATGTTTTCTATTTTCATAAAAAGATTTTCTGTATTTATTAATGTAACCCGATTTATATATAGGTAGTCAAATATATTGTGTAGTGTGTGCCTACTTCCGGGGATGAGACTAGGGGGTGTTACACCCCCACCCCTGGAAACCCCCAGAAATATGTCTTCGGTTCGTCCCTACCTATTTCTCCAACCGGATCCCAATCTTAACATAACGCTTTAGCATAAGAATACATGATTACTAAACTAAAGATTAAACATTTATCAACATTTTAGGACGGGTAATTTTTTATAAAATATTTCTAACCAAAGTTATAAACCTTTGGAAAATGGTAAAATCTAATTTCCCGACAACTGTGTTTCTATAGTATAACATAAAATCTGTTTGTGGCAAAATGTAAACAAATTCTTGATGTTAAATTTTATATAGACGCACTTTTGTACCTACTGAAACTGCTCAGTTTATTAGAGAGTGCATTTTCTGAAAGTACAAACATTTCAATAAGTACTATAGTAAGCGATGTATTAACAAAAATATTAAAACATACATTTTTTCAGTTTTATTTCGATATTTTTAATGATATACGAGTAGGTAAATAATACATTTTGAAAATTAACATTTTCAAGTCTGTGGGGGGGGGGGGGTTTCCGAATATGGAGAAAAATCTACTACCTTGAAAACCACACCACTAAAGTCCAAATTATTATGTTTGTACGAAAGAGCTAAAAATGAAAAATGAAAAAACGAAAAATCGTACGCCTAACGAGGAATATATGATTTATACCTAATAGAAGCGCGTATAATGTTATGTATATATAATGTATATAGACGTAATATTATAGTATAACCACACTGCGTATTCTTGGGGAAATAATAATATGCGTGGATGTGTGTACTTTGTCGGATCCGATGTGTATATGACGAATGGACCGGGCAACGTTATTTTGACTGATGACCAACGGCGTCAAAAAAAAAAAAAAAAACATTTTAGAAAATGAAACGTCGACCGGTAGCTGGATAGATACACATCGGCAATAACAATAATAATAATTTACAATATATAAAAAGAAAGAACCGATCTCGCCGGCACTGCCGGTTATCGACTACTGCCCCGACGGACGGAGGAGAGCCCCCGCGCCGGTCCGTCGTTTCTGTAAATTCATAATGATCGTTTATTAATATACGGTCCAGTCATCTCGTATGCGTCGGTGATGCTGTTATTATATATATTATTTCTTTAGACGCGTAGAGGTATTGTAGGTGACCGGCAAGGGAAAATGCGAACACCGTGCGGTGTTTCGGCAGGCAGCCGTTCGGTCACGCAGACATTATAGTGCCTGCAGAGGCGCGTACACTGACGTTAAGAAATTCCGGTCCAGACATTTCGGACGATCGACCCGATCGGGGTGTTTTTTTTTTTTTTTTAATTTTTTTTTATCGTGCTCGTGTAATTTTCTCCGTGAATATGTTTTACCTTTCTGAGCGAAGCTCGTGATGATAATGGCGGCTGGGGGAGAGTTTGTATTTTTTGGGGGTACAACGAGTCAAGTACAAGTGTTTTGGTGTAAAAACTTTTTTGATAGCGAATCGGTCCTGGTTGGATATCATTTAAAAAGTGTTCCAGAAATTTCCTCTAGCATAACTTCTTTTTTACCGCGGGGAAATAATAAAATAACAAATATAATCACCGTAGTTGTCTATTTTCTATTATTATTGTACTGAACTTCGTTTAGAATCTACGATTCTATGATTAAAAGCAAATCTATTGTTTTCCAATTTAAAAAAATAATAATATTAATACATACTATCCTGCCGATGATGGACCAACTTCCACCGTTTGTATATGGATGAATTTTTTTAAGTTTTGATTTTTTGTAAACTTAACTTTCCACTACAATTTTTTTTTTTTATACAAAATTTGAATATTTCATCATTTTCTTGTTATTTTTTAGGTCATAAACTTTTCTTAAAGAGAAACCTATAATTTTAACTTGATGATCGCAGAATATTTTTCCAGACGTTTTGATGTATGAATATTTAACTGATCGTTTATTATGTATTATCGTTTAAATTGTAGAAGAGCAGAGTAGTGAGGGTAACTATAAAAATGATTCTCCGTCCCCCTTAAAGTTCACCCTAATAATTTCCGTCGTTTTATTTAACTTTCAATGCCTATAAACAGGGATAGGAAACTGGCGGGCCCGAGGGCCACATCCGGCCCACCGTTCCTTTTTACGCCCTTTCTTTCGTTCTTATAGGACGGTCTTTCGACATTTTTATCATCGAAAATTTCGAAAAATTCAAAGAAGGTTATTTACAGAAAGTGACATTACATGTAGTAATTGATCTTCCAGGGCGAAATACATGTTGCTCATCCATTAAAGTAGAATTGATAGAAAGCTGAATGCAATTTAAGATAAGAGATTCAAATAATTTGGAAACGTGTGAAAAGATTGAGATAGGTTGGTAGTTTTCAATCATAGAGATCGCCGGATTTAAATACTGGAGATATGTAACTAAGTTTTCATAAATCAGGGAATAAACCTTCAGATAATGAACGACTAAAAAGGATCTATAGTGGTAAAGCTAGTGTATATCTTAAGTTGTAGTGAAACAAGCCATATAATCAATCAAGACCAATTTACCTAATGCCTTTCAAAATAGACAAACCAGGAAAACCATCGTCAACAGTGAAAGAGCAGTTATTAAGCAGAGCAAAAGGTAAAATATCCAAATTGGTAAGATCGGTATTAATGTCTATTTAAGTGAAATATACAGAGATAAAATACGCGGAGAACAAATTAGCAGATTCTTGCTCATCCTTGCTATTTATACCGTTATATACAAAAGATTTGAGAAGGTAAGAAGTGGATCGGTTGTTCGTGACAAGTTTTAAAACTTATGAGGTTCTTTTTTAAGGCAATTTTAACAGTTCTGTATATTTATTACACATTTAACCTTATATACAATTTTCATCTTAAAACCTAAAATTACCCTTTTTAGGAATTAAAACCTTGAAATCTAAAATTTCTATAAATATATTAAAACTAGGAAAATGTTTTTAAATTTTTTTTTCCGCTAATTTTGTATTTAAATACAGAATATAAAGTTACAAGTATTTAGGATCATTATTTACGGAATTGGGAAGAAATAATAAATCTCAAATCAAATGAAATCTTGTATTGACTATATTTACATAATTTTTTGGTAGCTTTTCTTTACACATTAAAAAAACTATTTGAAAAATTAAAAAATGATTTGTTTAAAGAATGAACTAGATGCAATTTATTAATGGAAAATGGGTAAACATATTACGATAGGAAAAAGTATTCTATTAAATTATTTGTTTACAGGGAAAAATAAACATATACATCATTGTATAATTACTAGCTCCTAGTCGCTATGCTTAGAATCTAAAATGTGTTTTTGGCCATTTTTTTGTTACAATTTTTTATATTTTTAGATCCTTTTCTTGATATATTCCTACGTCAAGGTAATCTACAGTGAATCCTGGACGCAATGACGTATTTGTCCAAGAGCTAACAAGAACTCTAGTTCCGATGGATGGAAATTTTGAGAGGTAGATAATTTAAGAGAGGATAAAGTTTATTTTGTAATTAAAAATATTATTAAGTTGGCTATAGGTAAATATTTAAATATAAAAGAGATTTAATGTTATTCAGGAAAAGTAGTGATTTATCGATATACATTGAAAAGTTTTACTAGGCCTACTTTAATTTTGATCCTGGTCAGGCCACTGGTCACGTGTATCGTAAATTCAATTATGATATCTTGTCAAATGAGTAATCTTCTACTTCAGTACACGAAGTACCCATTCTATTTAAAAATTAACTACAAAGACGGTCTATCTGAAATTTTTTTATTGAAACAAACATTCGTGACGTGTGAAATGTACGATTCAATAATAATAATATTTTTAAATCGTCGACACGTCAACTGCCGCTACTGTGTGTACCCAGGACCTTTGTAATCCGTTTCCGGAATTAATTTTCGTTTTCATAACGAAACACCCACGCGCGATTTGTATTCTGTTAAACAGACAATCGATGTATAAACCTACTGCGAGATGATTTCTAAAAGACATGTCACTGCCAACAGCAGACAATTATTATTTTTCTTGTATAGATGCATATATAATATGAGTTATATGAGTTTATATCATACTAAATGAAATACTCCGTTAAAACTACCGTTTATATTATATTATGTTATTAGAAAAACCGAAATTATAATAATAATAATAATTATTATAATTATTTTAAATTTCCATTTTACCCGTTTCGTGTTTGCTCGATCGTTAAAATCTCTGTTTGATCTGCAGCGAACCGTTTTGCAATTAAGTGAACGCATTGTAATTTTCAAAATAATTTATGGACCATAGATTAAAATGAAAATATTTCTATATGCTATATTATGATTAAAATTGCAAGATTTTATTTTCAAAGATAACACGATTCTCAATTCGACGTTGCTGTCTATACATCAAATAATAATCCAAAAAAAGTTTAGAATATAAAAACAAAAACTTATTATCCCACGTGGATGATGTATATTTGGAAATGTACTAATGTTTCCTGGTAATAAATTGACAAAATTAATAATATCTACAATAAAAAGGTTTGAGAAAAATGATAAAAGTTTTTAATATACTTACTTTTTTTTCTACACTAAAAAACTATAATTATCAAAATAAAGTAAATGCGCAGTATACAATACACATACTATATATAATTTAATAAACATGTGTTTATATCTTACAATTATATTTGGTATATCTGATATCTGGTATACATTATAGTTAGTATATCTTACGATTTGTTTATATAATTCTATGTTACATCAAATGAGATATTATGCAAGTACGATTTATAAGCTTCCAGCATCGTAGATAATATACCGTACTATAGGTAATCAATTCTGTCACCGTTTATTTCCTCGAACATCTTTACCATGGATATTTTTGGTTTTTGACACTTTCTTTTTTGATAAGATTATGTGTTAAAAAAATTATCTATTCGAGAAAATAGATGCTTGGATATTCAAGGGCAGATAAAAAAATTATCGTATTATGAGACATTCTGTGACCAATACTTTATCATCATCAATTATTAAAAGCGATGCCTTATCGTTGAAGCTGTACTCCTCTCTGTTTGACACCAATTTCTTCAGTGCAACAAAAAACGCACAGTTCATGAATTCTTTGAAAGTTTCAACTAGGTTTTACCTAACCTAACCAACACATAGATATTTTGAAAAAACGTCTGTTTTGTATCATTTAAAGTAGGTATATTTACATAATGTATTTTTTATGCCAACTTAATTTTGGATTTGTAGTATTTTAGTTGTACTATATAATATAAGTACAACTATAGGTGAGGTTGTATTTGTGTATATTATAGCTTTAGGTTTCTAAACATAGTTATGAGGAACATTGTTTATTTAGTTACTAGGGTGATAGATTTTATTCGTTTGGTTTTATAGTGTTTTAAGATAATTTTTTGGGCGAGACCATTTCCTCCACTGTCCATTTACCTTCACATTAAAATAAAACAGGTAATTGTTACAGAATTAAAATTTGTTTTAATATTATTTTCGAAATTATGTAAATTTATTATTTATTTTTCGCCTTTATTATTATTATTTTTCATTAGATTAATGATAATTACATAATGTATAATATAATATAATATATTTAAATAAAAACCTAATAAATTAAATATAAATACCTATGATTGTTTCCGCAAATTTTGGAGGAAAATGGACGATCGAGAAGCGTATATAGTCAGTGGAGAAAAATGAAATCTGATTGTTGTATGGGAATTGATACGGCCAATTTTTTGAAATACATTTAGAAACCAGGAATACAACACGATCACAGAGTGGGTTTTCCGAACTTGTTTTAATACTCTATTGTATGTACGACCCTAGAGTATCTAGAGCCTTTATGGCCTTTCGTTCTACAAATGATATTTGAAAAACTTGATTTCTAATCGTATACGATTCTCGAACACATCGTTTTCAAACATATACGACACGCTTCCTTTTTTTTTTTTTTAAAAAAATGTATTTGTATAGATCGGGCGTTTTTTTCTCGGATTCCGATAGTACACCGTCTTGCGCGTACAGTCCGTATTGTGGACCGATAACCCGATAATTTAGTAAACGTCCGTGTGCTCTTGGACCGACGAAGGTTTTCGGGCGACGTTAGCAGGCGGCGTATAGGACAGACAGACAAAAGATACAGGAGGCTGCCGTCTAATTGCGGTCCATCTATCATTCCTATCATTCGGTCGGCGGCAGCCGTTCGGTAACGTTAGCCGAATGAATCGATCATACACAATAATAAATATATATATATATATAATATGTGTGCGTGTGTGTGTGTGTGTGTGTATATTTGTGAGATGGTAGACATACACGCACGCACGTTCGATAATAATATTAATAAACTTCCATTCATTCCGGTAGCTGAAGTCCCGAGCTACCGGCCGACCGACGAACACATCCATTATTCATTCGTGCCATATATATATATATATATATACTTGTACTCCCCATGCACATATATAATAATATATATATATATATAATATATAAAATATACAGTGTGGGTATACGATGTACTTATTGCATATGTGTCCTAAGACGTAGGCCGCCAAAATGTCGGAACAAACATACTATGTATATTATATGTAATATACCGCCTATCCCAGCCCCGGCGCTTGCAAATTATTATCAATATGATATATTACAATATGACCGAAAGAATTCGGCAAATGTTTCGTCGAAACGTCTTGCAGCCGGTAGCCGGTGCGATACGGACTCCTGCATAAGCAGTGTTGTATACGATCGATTCTCTGGAGACGCTAATTTTTATCGTTTACGCGTTCGCTCTAAGTGAACGCGTACGAAATTATTGAAACCGTCAAACCGATTTTTAAACGTCTTTAACGAATTTGTACTGGGCCCGGGGGTACCGGGACAAAATAATATCCCCGGACAAGAATATTCCGGATTATAGCCCATAAAAAAGTATTTCCATAATTAAAAATATGTTTTTGTAACCGGAGGCGATTCGAGGTGATTGGTTTCGGGAGTGCGGGCGGGTATCGCACGATTGAGCATAAAATATTCGGAAACGCGATTGAGCGTGGAATGTTTTAAGCGACGTTGCCACATCCGATGTTTTGACATTCGATTATTTAATTTTCAAGTTACTTTCGGTCGTACCTATATCAACCGGGCCGGGTCATTCGCTCGATTCGTTCACTCGGGCCGTTTAATTCGAAAATATTCCACGATTTTCTGTGAAACGCCACGTTGAGTAAGTATCAAATTAAACTAAATACGGTTTGGGTGTACTTCTTCAAGTATAAACTCGAGCAATATTTCCCGGTTTATTGTAAAAATAAAAATTTAAATGAAAATGAACCGATTAGTAAAACTCGAGCAATGTTTCTCGGTTTATTGTAAAAATAAAAATGAGCCCGTTAATAAAGTGTGGAAGTACTTCACTCGTCGGATAGGATACTTGTGGTAAATGTATTGAATTTTAAATCAATGATAAATCATTATTTACAGAAAATTATTTTGAGTGAACCTCGATGCAACATACCAGTATAAATATTAGAGTAAATATTAGAGTTAACAATTTGAAAATGTTATTATGTTGCCCAAGTTTTTTAATTTTTACGTCATTATACATAGTAAATATTTGGTAAAAATTTGAAATTTAATTTTCCAGTTCATAATATTTTTTGTCTTTTTTGGTAGTTATAAATATTATATATAACCTATGAGTCGGTATGTATAAATAATCTTGACAAGTTTATTTACTATTTTTTAATTTAAAACAACTTTTCGTATTATAAAAGGTAATTTTTCGTCATGATTTTGAAAACTACTGAGAAAATCAAAAAATTACTTGAAAAAAGTACCAATTAGAACAAATTTATTTTATTTTTTTCTATATTTTTTGATTGTGTCGGTACGTTTTCACTCATTTACCTTAATATTGCCATTGATTATAATTAATAGTATAATCTATACTCAATGGTATTTTCACATATAGGATGTCCAAATCGGAAGAGATGAAAAACTTGTAAAAAAATGTCAGTACCTACATTTTGAATTTAAAATTCAAGAAACATAATTTACTTTTGTAAATACGCACTATACAGTATCATATATGCGTATTATGTACGCGAAAATGAATATTCAGCCACTATCTGAATAACAACGGATTCAAAATTGGAACCAATTCAGATACTGCGATTTAGACCCGGGAATCAATTCGGTGTCAGCTAAACAAACCTACCACTCACCCACCAATTTTTTTTTTTGGTATTTCGTGGGTAGTGCAGTACACCTTTGGAAAGTTTATTTGAACAGTCTCTGATTATAACTTCAAAGAAGTTGTATTCTTGTGAAGTTATAATCAATTGTCACCAAATGATTTTTATTCCGAAATTCAGTGTATTGCAAAGCAATTATTTGTTCACTTTTCCGATGAACAGTAAACAGGTATCTTTGAAAAATGAATAGTTTATTACTTTTTATTTAATACATATTTTTTATTAGAGGTTTATATTACTGTATATTTTGTAATTGATATAAAAATGTTCATATTTTTTTATATATTATCATTTAGTTGTATCACTAGGTTAGTTGTTACATTAAAAATATTTTACAAAGATTATAACTTTAAATAATCAATCATTTAATCATATATGTATAAGCTACGTGCCATTTTTTGCATTTCAGTTTATTCGACGTTAAATAGATTTTTTTCAAAATGTTCATAGTTTCTACATTACACTTCCCAAGGTACAATGTGTATACCGTAATATTATTTACCGTGAACTTAAACAAATTAATATTAATTTTATGGGATGGAAAATACAAAATTTAAAATTCTACAATATTCACGACGAAAATGCTTCCATTGTTATGGGTATTTGAAATAATTTGATACTGACTTTGAAGCTGTATGAATCGGTATCGCATCAGTATATATATATATATATATATATATATAGTATATTATTATTATTATTATTATTATAGAAACGGATGACGAAATAAGAGGATAAACACGATGGATTTAATTTGCGTGCCATTGAAATTTAACCCGTCGAGATGTACGAGTATTTAATTATCGTTAGGCAGACGGGCGGGCCGGGAACGAGTAAAAGTGTTTTAATATCTGCCAAAGTTTTCTCACTCGGATATCGAGAGAGCTCCAAATGGCCCGGGCTGGGGATGGGTTGATCTTTGTGTCGCGTGTGCTTTCGCCGATGTGTTATTAAACGAAATATACATATACGGGTGCGTGGGTGTAGACGAACGGGGTTTGTATCGTATACATATATGTATGTATAGTCGTCGAACGGTAAACGTATACACACATAATATTATGTATATTACACTATATACAGGGTGTGCGAATTTTTAATGGTCAGACTTTGAAAAAAGAGAACTTATATGTAGACTCAGAAAAATGAAATTCAAACGAGCTGTTTTCAAGTTGTCACAGTGTTGAACTGAATGATGGATATCACGTTGTCGCGAGTGGAATTGAAAACCCGTTCTGTATATTATAGGTGGAAGCCCAACTTGTACGGTAAATTTATTCTTCTGGTAGATGTCATCACTAGATGAGAATAAATCTCGCGGTGGTGATATTATAGACGTTTCTTGCAAATGGACATTTACAGGAAACGGCCCCGATATGTTTTAAATAAATGTTAACGATTATACTTAAATGTACTGTTGACGATTTAGTAGGTACTATTAACGAATAGTTTCTATTGCATATATATATATATATAAGGCATATACAGTCGTGAAAATCGAATTCTTTAAAATGGATTTCACCGCGTTAGTCGTCGACCCGAAGTGTCTATCTGCCTATAGATGATATATTATGATATCATGATGGGACCACGTGGATTTTTATCGATTTCCAAAATCTATAGGCTAGCCGCAGCTACGGGAATCGCTAGGTATTGAAATATACTAACAATAAAAACAAAACGTGATGTACGGGTATACGGTAAGGATTTTCGAGATCGATAAAATACGTTATTATCTCGAGGCGATATACCGTAGTATCGATTTGGCCGGATCAAATCGAACTACCGGAAACGTCCGGTATAAGTGTCGAACATTTGTAGACGAAACGGGTTTCGTAAACGTCAACAACGGTCGTCTTCGGTATGCCGTTCGTTCGCCCGAAATGTTACCGTCGCTGTGACACACACACCCTGTACGGGCCGACCGGAGAGCTTGCGTATTATTATACTGTACTATACGTATATATATATATATATATATATATACGCACTTATACATAAAAGATAATATGATATTGGCTTTTCCGTCTGTGCGCGCGGGGCAATATGAGGCGGCGGAGAGGGTACCGAATGTTTGATGACGCCATCGGGCGGGTTCTTATAATATATATAATAATATGAATATTCATCGTTGTCGCTGCGCATCTTTTTCAGCCACAGCCACCGGAATTCGACTGTTGATTTATTAATCGCAAGCCGATACAAAAGGGCAAAACGGATGTACGGGATCCCTCTCACACGTTTGCGACGAGCAAAAAAAAAAAAAAAAAATATATTATATAATATACGTTATTACTACGCCATATATATATATATATATTTAATGTCGGGCGACGTCTATAAAAGATCGTCATTGCGGCGGGCCGTCTTTATACTCTCCGGGCGAGGGTGTAACCGTACGGTATGTACGCGTCGCCAAACTGACGGCCCGGAGAGGGTGTGTTTTTCAATTTCGCACTGACACTACATTATACATGTATAATAATATTATATTCATTGTACACGGCTCGTCGACAAAACAGATAATATGTCCCGTACCGGATTGATTCGTCACGTCAAAGAATTATATATTATATGTATAACAGCCCCCGCGTTGTCAAGACGTTTTGTTTCGCCTTCTTCTTTTTTTCCCCCCCTCCTCGTCAAGACGAGTGGTCGCGAACGCTAGCAGATCACGTCAATATCGTGTTAGGTGTACGAGTTGAGAACCGAAAACTATTCTATAAACCGCCGACATTCCAAAAGGCATATACTTTTTCATATCAGAGTTTTTTTTTTAATCTTTTGTCGGCTAAATTTCGAAATTTAAAAGATCGACGAGTGAAAAACAATCCAAAGTATATATTATAGAGTTCTACAATGATAAAAATCGATATCAATTTTAGAACCATGGAAATACTTGTTCGTAGTTATAAAACGCTGAGTTTTGTTACCGTACAGATCAACACAACAGGGTATAAAATTTCTACGTTTCAGTACTACACACTTTGTTTTTCATATATCAACACATAATTTAGGCGTTTGTAATACAAAATATACACTGATAGCTTATAACGTAATTTGTCCGTTTAGAGAGGGAATGAGTTTTTAGAACAGCTTTAAAACTTCTAAATTATATCCACTGAATAACTTACTGTATGGACTACGAGCGTTGGTTAGGTATCCAATCATCAAATAGCAATTAAAATGTATCAAAATAAGATAACCATGCCTTATATTTAGGTATCGGTTTGAAACCTTAGGAACAACTTGGCTATACTGTTCATGTATTGTGTTCATGAAATCAAAAGTACACGTTTAGGCAATTTCCACCGGATCATAAGTGTCTTATGATATTTATCGTATTTATAAAGACCTAGCTAATTCAATTTGTATATTACAAATGTGATAGAAAAAATTTAAAAAATAATATTATTTGGTCCTAATATTATTCTGCACTATTAAAATATGATTTTGAAATTAAATCTTAAAGACAATGCTTGTTTTAAAAAAAAAAAAGTTACCTAAATAATTAGAACTGCACAAAATGTAATATTATGGGCACCAACAATATAATTATTATCAATATGGTTTTAGAGAAGTAAGTGCTGGTGTAAAAGTGGTTTTTATATTCATTTTAATTATTAGAACAGAATAAATATTAAGTAACAAAAACATAGCTACAATATACAGATAATATTTTCTTCTACGATTTTGATAATAAGCATTTTTAGTCTGAAATCACTATTAGTAGTCTATATAAAATACAATAATGCATTTTTATACGGTGAATTTTTTACAGTACCCTCTTAAACGAACGTCAACAATCTTTGTAACTATATATAAGTATAGTGTTACAATTTGTACAATCCTAAAATGTTCTTAAAACAACATCTGACATCGTGTTTATGAATTTGAACGCTGTTGTCCGATTGAAAGACGATATGTGTTTTTGCTTCACATGTTCCTAACAACATTTCGAGTTTACGATTAATTTAATTTCACTAATGCACATATTTGAATGTACGTTGAAGATTCATATTGCCGTTTTCATTATAAATACGTGAACGATATCCTATCATCCTGGATCCAATTTACCTATAAGCAATTTAAAATTTAATATGTTTCTTTTTAGCAATAAAACAATGATACATATATGTATACATACTTTAAGAATAGTCCTATTACGTAAGTATACAGCATGAAATATATAAATTAGACACGCCGCGAGACTGTCATTATATAGTATTATACTAACAACGACGATAAAACCCCACAAAATAATGATCGAAAAGATTCAATAAAATTTTACTATCCAGTTTGATAACCAGTCAAAAATAAAACATACATTGGTTTTTAAAGCAATTAAATTGTATATGGGTCATATCATAAAATTATGTGAAATATTGCAGTTATTAATTTTAATCAATCGTCCAATTTACTATATGAACTTCATTTTTTTATTAAAATTGAATATTTTTATGAAACGTAAATATTAAATACAAACTATATAATGCGATTTTGAGATCTATCATTTGTAAAATATTATTGTATATCTATATCAAAATAATTAATGAATATCAACCGTTTTAAAAATGCTAAAAAGTTCATTTGAATGATTGATCGAATTATTATTAAGTTAGAACGGTGAATTATTAAAAAAAAAAAAGAATTATAATTTATTACAATTTACTCGAACAGTTACTATAGTATAGGTAATAGGTATACTATACTTTTAAACATTCTCGAGTTATAAAATATATACCTAATATACAATTACCAGCTATATACCTCGTCCGAGATTAACTTTTTTTAGGTAGTAGTTTTATCACGTTGGTATTCAAAAACATTAATTATATACTGTACGAATTTATGTTTGCTGATTTATCGGTCCAAAGAAGATTCTTAAAAAACATAGTAAATGAATAAGGAAAATATTTTTTAATTTATTTTTACCATAAACATTCTGTCATTAATCCTATAACAAATTCAATTTGTAATTATCATAACTATGCATCCCGTGGTACTTATATTAGAAATGAACAATTTGTTAAAAGTTGCGCAAATTAAAACAATTATTATAGAAATGCAGAATATAGACAACTGTATATACTTAATGTATATAATTTTAAAATGTATTAAACAACAAACAGATATGACATTATTGCTTATTTATTTATTTATAATAATAAATGGGGTTAAACAATTTTAACAACTATACACCCTTTACAGTTACTATTTAAATTTTACAATTTTATTACAATTAATTAACAAATAAAATTAAAACTTAAAAATTAATAAGATATATATTAGAAATAAAGGAGGGATCATTGGCCATAAATATTAAATGTTAAATAAACTCATTTTTGATGTAGTTACTAGAACAAAAAGGAATAAAGAAAGAAACGAAGGAACGAGTTAGGCCATGAGGAACTTTAAGGTTGATCAAGAAAAGTAAGTCTGAAAAATTTACTTCACGAAACAACAATCTTTTAAGGAAGATTAAATCAGTTTATTATTTTAATTTTTTGTAAAAAAAACATTCATGGTTATTATACGATTGCCTACTTACAATAGATATATGGCATTTAAGTTTGTGATCTACACACTGTATGTGCAAGTATTTGTACCAAATTTTCTGCGAATATATATCTTTTTGCACGTTTAGATAATTTTGTGGAAGATATAAATATGGTTTATACATTATTTATTAAATACAATACTCGAAATTGGAAAAAATTAAGTATTGGAACTCAATTAGAAATTAAAAAATGGCGTATTTTGAAATTTTATAAATATGCTATACAGAACCACTAGGGTTTTGCCCCCCGCACTCCTCAATCCTCTATTAATATATTACCTAATTTCCAACTGTATTCTTTAACTATTAATTGATTACGGATAAAGAGTAAATAAGTACCAAACTCCAAAATAATAAATAAGAACACGATATTAACACACAATAGATAACTAATTAAAATGAACAATAATAGGTCATAAAGGACATTATCCAGATTAAATATTGGTACATATGGACGATTTTTGTGAAAAAAGGTAGAAGTAATTTTTTTGACATTTTTATTTTATAATTACATGCATTTTGTAGGAAATTTCACACATAATCGTTTAATGACGTTGTATAATATAATGACAATCGGTTTTTGACGTTTTTGTTACCTATTGATATTTTTATTTGTACTATGAAAACTAGAATAAGGAGACCAAAACAAAAAAATTAAAAGATAAAAACGTCCCGAATAGAGTCGCAAAATGTAATCACCATAGGCTGCAGGCGTATCCGCAACTGGGTTTTTCCGAGTAGCATAGGGATTAATAACGTTTTTTACAATTCATGAACAATATACCTATGCAATTGTTCAATCATGACCCATTATAAATTGTATAGGTTATACAATTACGCATTCATACACAATATGCATATATTTATATTATGTACACTTTGAACATTACTTTTATATACAGTACTAAAATATATATATATATATATATATCTAATATGTTATTCAGCTGTGCTAATATCAACAGTTGTTAGTCCACACTTTTAAATTTAAATTTACCCTATGTTTGTAAATTGATTCGTATTATCATGTCCTTAAGTTGGTTATAAAAAATATTTTATTAGTTGTAGAATAATAGGTAACGATTAAGAATTAAATTAATTAATAATAATAATTACCATCAAAGCATATGTATGCATGCATAATTATACAATGTATACAATGTACCTATAATAGGTTTCAATTAAAAATATTACTCATATTTTCAAAAAAAATTAATAAAATAATCTTTAAATAAAAAACTTCATTAACTCCTATACTAAGTGGGTTTTTAAATGACAATTTTTTATTTTGCTTATTTACATTTCAAATATGTATTTTGGGTGTACCAAAATTTTTATTATAATATGTACCTAGGGCAACAAAATTATTAATACACCACAAATGTACCCTTTCCCCACCTTAATGCGTCCCTGCCTGTGGCTATTTAATCGTGACTCTTTTCCGGACGACTATTGAAGTCAAGGGCAGATACTGGGGGAGGACAATGGGGTCAATTGCACCTCCACTTCTCGTTAAACCAAAAAATTTTAGTAAAACGGCGTAAGAATAGGTTGATGACCTTTTTTTTTTTACTTATAACTTATAAATTGCCTCTCCCATTCAAAATCCCTGTATCCGCCTCTCATTGAAGTATATTCTGTTTTTTTCTTCTATTGTTACATGCTTACCAATTTTCCCCGGTAACAAATTACATCTAATTGGTACTTAGAGATGTAATTTTCCTATTTTTCCAATAGATTTTAATAAAAATGTAACATACCGTTCATCGTACATTACTTTAACTATATTTATAAATTAAAAACTTAAAAAAACTACTTTTTGAAATTTGTGAAGTTAATATAAGTTTAAAGTTACTAATATTATTTTTTGTTGATTTTATAAGTTAAAAGCTAAATTTGAAATAGAAACAAGAAAATATCTCCCAGCAGCTAAAATACCTATGTACATTTTTGTATTAATACCAAATAGACAGTACCCACTACTTCAAGGGTTGACGCAAAATCCAGCCTTTATCTAATTTCTAAGATTAGGCTTAGGTCAACGTGGACAATTATTATTTAAAGTCTGTAAAATCATTAATTTTTAATTAAATTTTCAAATAAAAATAAAACAAGAAAATATGTTGTAAATATCTTAAAAAGAGTTATAGTTTTTTTTTTTTTTGTAACCTTTTATACAAACATTGAAAGATCCGTTGTTAAAAAATGTAGGATATAGAAATATTTTTAAATTTAAAATCGTTATATTACATATCTAGGAATGAGAGTCCCCATGACTTTTAAAAACTTAGCACCTATGACTATTGTTACACAACTATGTAAAGTTTATTTGTATGTCATCACTACTGTTGCTAAAAATGATTAATAATAAATTGACTATACTAAAAACAAGAAAATGTTGACCTCATTCAAAACATTTGCATTGTTCTTCGGACAAAATTTAACTTAATTTAAATACTTATATACAAAATTAACTTGAAATTGACACATTACGATTTCTAAAAATTGAACTAATTACAATTAACATAACTTTTTAACTTAAAAAGACGTAGTGTCAGACTCAGTTGTCATTGTCTGACACACGCACAACATAGTAAAATCTGGTTTTGTAATTTCGATTTCGTCAATAATTAGTTGATTATAGCATGTAATGGACTTTTATTATCAAAGTTAGTAATGAGAACATAATGTATGACATGGAGAATTACATTTTCAATAAATTACATTTTAAGCAAAATATTCATAATTTAATTAACTCGTTAATCATACACTTCTAAAAAAACTTTAAGTTATAGTTATAATTCCTATATGCCATATGTTCTTTATATCAATTATGATAATAGAGGTATTCATATACTAAAATCAACCAATAAACTGTTCGTGAAATTGGAAATACAAAACCCGATTTTACTATGTTGCTCGTGTGTCAGATAATTATTACAACCGAGTCAGGTAAGGGAACGTTCAGGTATTATGTCAGTACATTTTTGGCCTTTATAGACCCTCTCTTTCCTCTTGTCAGCAATTGTCAGCAAATGTCCGACCCCCTACTTTATTACGTCAGCAAATGTCCGACAACTTCCCCTCAATTAAAAAAAAATAAATAAAAATTTCTGAATTTTATATAAATTAATTAAAAATAAATGAAAAATTTTGTTACATATTTAAAATTTTATTTTACATATTTTGATAAAAATAAGTATAGATTTATGTACGTATTTTGATTTTTTTTTTTTTATTATTACTGACGACGTCAGCATGGTTATAATCCCCCCCCCACATCACCCCCTTCTGGCAGAAAATCTAAGCACACGACAGACCTCCCTCTCCCTAGTCGCTTACTTACTTAATACTTTAATACCCCCTAGGTACTAGGTCTCCCTAATTTTAACTTGTAAGTCATCGTTAATGCACAGCCTTGTTAATTAATAAATTAAAAATAACGACCAGATGAACGCATTTATTTTTTTTTTTTTAAGAACGTGAATGTGAACCTCATTTTTTTAAATACATTTGAACGTGAGTATAACGAATTCAGTTTTTAAGTGAATGTTACAAACACTGATGCCCAAAGCACAGTCCCGTTACTGTGTATTACGCAAATAATATACTATGTGTAATTTTAATTTATCGGAGCCCATAAGTTAAGTGTTGCAGAAAGAATATTTATGTATATTTTTACTACCTATGTATTAGTTTATGGAAGAGAAATCCTATTTTTATGTAGTTGATATATCTATTTTCTTTGTTTGATGTTCACACATACTCCGTGGCGAACCATCGTTGATTCAAAGGTTGGCACCAATAATGCGATTTTATTTTGTCCATTGTAATGTGTCTATGTACTGACCACCGACTTTCGGCACAAGAAATTGTTTCCTTTTTTGTGAAATCAAATTTTCTTTTTTTTGTCTTAATAAATATTTATTCATTTTTAGTTTATTGTTTTCATTTTCATTTTATCTTCCGTATTTTTATTATTAATTAAAAATCTATTAAAATATTTTGATATAAACACTTCCTACATATATATACCTAATGACTATGTTGATTAAAATACATTTTGTCATTGTTTTATAAACAGGCAGGTACTATTATAAACTGGGTACAATAATTGTATCATGTTCGCGTTTTTTAAATAATTAGAAATATTGATAATGGTGATTGAAATTAATTATTTAAGTAGCTCCAAGGCAGAAGATTCTATATCAAATATTATGTACAAAAATGTAAGTATAAAATACGATTATCATTAAGTATATTGTAACAAAATAGGCACCTATTAAATATATTATATTTATTACAAATATATTAAGGAAAACTATATAAAAATGTAATAATTATAATTTATTGAATTATCACTAAAAAATCAACAGATAAAGTATTACATACATATGTGATGGAATTTGAGCACATAACTTTATGTAAACGTTTATGGGACATCCAGCACATAAATACCATTATGCGATGTAAATATAAAAAATGTGTTTTGTTTTACACGATTGTTTCTTATATAGTACATAAGTGGCGTGGGTAATAATTAGAGCTGGGATTTTAATGGCCTAAAAAATTCCGAAAATCACTTGAAAAATGTATAATATTAAATATACGAGGAGACCATTTTTTTCGTTCTATCACGTCGTATATAGGCAGTGCGATGATAATAGATGGTCTGATTAACTTTTCAACAGTTTACTATATCGGTGCAATAGGTATATATATACTCGATGTAGGTCATTGACGACTAAATCCATGAAACGACGGCCCCGGAAGTGCAGCTTCCACCCCGACTGGACCGTTTTTTTAAAAGAAAACCACGTACTCGCACAGGCCCGATGTAAATAAACGAGATATTATATATTACGTATATATAGTATACCTATACGAGAATATCGTCGTTTCGTTAGTGTAAAATAAAAATAAATAATAATAATAGTGATGTTACGAACTGTTCGATTTTCGAACCGAACCGAACTAAACACAAAATATAGTTCAGTTCGAATATCGAACCTAGGAAAAAAATTTGAAACTAATTTGTCGAAAAACGATAAAAAGAAAATATGGAAAAATGTGGAATCCTTCTTTACTTAGACTTAAAATTATGTTTAAGAGGCACCTATACTTAATAAATTTTTATGCAAATATACGTAAATATAAATAAAAAAAAAAATGGTAATTTATATCGTTGTATTGTTTTTTTTTTTTTTTTTTTTATGAAGTTCGGTTCGGGTTCGATATTTTAATTGAATAGTTCGGTTCGGTT
>JAIPRL010004808.1:0-35654 GCA_025469235.1 Pemphigus obesinymphae | reverse complement strand
AAATAATATAGTACCACTGGCAGTGATATACATAAAATTAAATTGATTATACTTATGATTTCATTGCAGTAACGAAACATTTTTATTGTAGAAATAATGTTTTAATATTTGAATAAAAATGCATATACTATATTAGTTTAGTATAATAATTAATAAGTATTCAAGTTGTTACAAATATTATAATATACTTACCTACATTTTTGATTTTAGTTTTAAAAAGATATGTTTTTTTTAAAAAAAATGTTATGACCGTACACAAAAATTAAACCAGAAGTAGTCGTGTAGCAGATTTGGGGATGAGAGGTTTTTGATCGAACATTCGTTCCAATTGGTACTTTATTCAGGGCACTTTTGATTTTCCCAATAGTTTCCATAGAAAAGATAGAAAGCGTCCTTTCTATAAGTTAGATCAAGTTTTTAAATTTTTATCTATATCATGCGTGTTCGTTAAAAATCGCCCCCCTCGTTATCTTGGTCTGGATCCACCCCGGCCCCGGTATGAATATAATTTAGTAAAAATAAACTAAAACTTATGATTGGTTCAGTTCACTGAGAATAAAATATCAAACTTGTACTATATAATTAAATCCAATATACAGAGTGTCTCACTTGGTTCTGACATGCAATAACTTTTAGATTCTGAGCGAAGCGAGAAAGCTAGTGGTTTTATAATGATGTTTATTTATTTATTTTTTAATAAAAAAAAAATATTATTTTATAACAATATATTAATATAATGATATAAATTTACCGATGTACAAATAATATTTGTATTAGACATTAATATAAATTATTAACCTTTTTTTTTGGTCCTAGGGGGGGGGCCCACCGTAAATACGCCACTAGAAGTTTACATCTCAACTTTGTAAACCATAAAATATATAATATATAAATATTAATTAATTATTAATTTAATAAACTTGTTTTAAGTAATAAACCTACTTCGGTAGGTATTACCATTGATTATATAATATATTATATAACCAATGTTATCAATGGTATATACCTACCTAGTAATAAATATAGGTACCTATATGTTCTATGAAATATTAGTATTTCAACTTTGAAAAGCCTATAACTTCTTAGATTTTTACCACCAAACGTCAAAAGTAGACTACCAATCACCAACAAACGACCACCAAACGATTCCAAAAATAATTTTTGAGAAATTTAAAGTTGGGGTGCAGCCGTGAAGTTAGCACCCCAACTTTGAAAAGCCTATAACTTCTTAGATTTTTACCATCAAACGTCAAAAGTGGATTACCAATCACTAACAAACGACCACCAAACGATTCCAAAAATAATTTTTTCAAAAATTTTAAATTTGGTGAGCAGCCGTGAAGTTAGCACCCCAACTTTGAAAAGCCTATAACTTCTTAGATTTTTACCACCAAACGTCAAAAGTGGACTACCAATCACCAACAAACGACCACCAAACGATTTTCAGGAAATTTTCAATCGGCTATTCGTGTGTAAGGTTCAAAAGAGAAAAATAAGTTCTTTTTTTTTCTCTTATTTACAGTTTTAAAGAAGTATTTTGAGCTTTGCAGTCGGCCAATTGTTAAACGTGTGACTTTTATTTTTTTGCTCATACAAAAAGTTCAATCAGTCGCCAAATTAAAACACTGCACCTTCCCCCCCCCAAAAAAAAATTACTTCGCTACGCCCCTGGTCTCAACTACATATTATCTACTCAATACAATTACAATAGCTGATAGGTATATCGAAGGTGCTATGAACACCCAGTATTATTAAACAAATTTCAGGATTACAATAGCGGTACTGATAAGTGATTTGCCTTTGTTGGTAAAATTATTTTAAAAATCAATTGAATTTCATATTTCATATTCCAATTTCAATATACATATTATATTTACATTTATTACCAAACATTTTTTATGTAGACAATTTTTTAATAAAATAAAAACTCAACAATTTAAAAACATAATGGTGGGAAATGAAGATTGACTTCTAGTTATGTAAATCGAATTTACTCATTTGAGTTTTTTCAAAAAAAAGTATTTCATTCACTTTAAAGTTATCACACAATATACTATAAAGTAATTATATATATTATAGGTAATAAAATTCTGGATAGTAATATTTTGGAAATTATATTATAAAGTAATATTCTGCAATTAATTAAAAATTACTCATATAATTTTTTATTAGTTGACAAATTTATCATTTATTTAGAAATATATTTTATTTTTCATACACCTTATCAACACGAGGTCATAGTAACACTGCTTTTATATTCCTATCAGTTATATTAATTTTAGTAAAATTTTAGGTTATAAATACATTTAGAATTTGTATGAAAATATATTAGACATTTTATAACAGCAAAAATAAATTACAACATAACTAATATACAATACACAATAATATATATTTTTATTCAAGCATTTCAACAATTTGTATTTATAATTATAGTTATAGCCAAGTACATAATTTGTACTAAAAACAAAAATATGAATCAATTAAATAGTAATCACAAATCACAAAATGATTTAACATTCAAACACATTTAATTTATATTATAGTATTATGGATACTTAAAATTATGTAGTTACTACTATAAATCAGAATATAGTATGTTAATATAATATTAAATTGAGGTAAAATTTACATTTTTAAATTTAGTATCATATAGGTAACCAACGAGCTGTAACAAGTTTATATGGTGATAATTAAACAATTTAACTTAAATTTTTAAAGGGTAACATAAAAAACATAAATAAAACTAATGAAACATATTATATTTAATAATTATAGTGTTGAAGATTATGAAAGAACATATCAAGCATTTTATAAAAGAACAAAAGTAAAAAATGCATAATGTATAATATATGTGTACATTTATACTATTTTTACATTTGGTTTAAGTAAATTGGTAATCAATAATTGTGTGATTAAACTTAAAAGTTCATTAAAAACTAAACATAAGCGTAAATTTAATATTTAATATTAATTAACTTGTATTATTATTATTTTTCAACAGCAAAAAATCATAGTATCAGTCTTAATAGTTAATTTTTATATATTCAGGAAAGAAAAATATTAAATATATAATTTAATATAAAAAAAATATATCCAGAAAAGATAAAATAAACATATGAAATAGGAAAATAAGTATTGTCAAAAACAAAAAAATTATCATTAAAATAAAATTTTTTTTATACAAATAAATGTATAAAATAAAATTAAAATAATTTTTGAAAACAAGATGATATGAAATAGACCATAACAAAAAATATTAGCTAATTGAATTAGATTGTCTGTAATGTAAAAGCTATAAACAGACATTTAAAAACTCAATTTGCTTAGTTATTTTTAACTTAATTATAATTAATTTTAATATACACAAACATTAAATACATTTAACACAATTATGTACTATTATTATCTGTAATTTTAACACTTTTCTTGCCCTATTAAGTATTAATCATCAAATAGTTATTTACTACTTGGAATGATAACTTGGAAATCAACAATTCTTAATTCCCTCATATACCTAATAATTTTTCAGTCCTCACATTAAAAAAAAAAATAATAATAATAATAATAAATATATTAAATAAACATAATACATAAAAACAATCATAATTCGTACTTTTTAGTTTCATATGTGTACACAACATTATATTATGAAATCTATTTAAAATAAAAATTTTACTGAGAGAAGTCACGATAGTTCGAATCCAGTGTTTGATGATATTGCATATCTAAGTTTATCTCTAAGGATACTTTTTTTTTGATAATTTGGGAGTTTGAGCAAGTTAAAACATGTAGAAGCTGAAGGCAGTCTAAGATTTGGATCTTTTTTGCGGATAGTGAAGAATCCACGAATAACACTAACTATAAATATAAAAACAATATATACATACATTGTGAATTTATACAAATATTACTTTAAATAGATGTAATTGTATTCACCAAGTGTGTCACCAAAATCTTCGTCGTCCGCTACCTGCACACATCTTATGGAAAAAGGTGGTTCTAAATATGCAAATCCAAGTAAAGGTGGTTTTGAACAACTTGTTACAAACTGTTTAAATTAAACATTAATTATTCACAAACTAATATATTTGTATACCTACATTTACAGACTTATATTATAAACTATTTTAAGACATACTTTCAAAAACAGTGATCTTTCCTTTTCTGTAAAATCTTTCTGAAGGACTTCCCATAACCAAAGAATCACACGATGAGAATCGTGAAACCCACCATAGTATTGTGTAGTTCGCCGAAGATCAAGTAAATCAATAGGAGCATTATCACCAGATATTAGTTTTTGAAGCTAATCCAAAAATAAATTTATTAAAACTAATGTTTTAATAAATAATAATTGATTACCTCAGGAGTTGAAAATAATGACAACCATTCAGGATTTATGATAGATTTGAACCCTTTGATAAAAGCTGCTGTCTGTGCTTTAATTTGTGTATGCATCACATAATGTGCCATTAAATGTACATAATTGATCCTAACATAAATTATTAAAATATTTTTAGTATAATAAACTTATCACAGAAGATATATAAAAAGAGTGGTTCAATTATCATGCTACATTTGTATTATTGTATTTTTACATTTTTTAAATGTATATCCTTTTTTATGATAAAGATAGACAAATATAATATATCTGTAGTAGAGTAGATAGGGAGAGGTTAATGAGCCTATGAGAGGTTAATGAGTTATAAGCCTCCTCTACCCCAACTTTCTTTTAGCTTTATGATTTTACCAATATATGATTGAAGGAACTTTTTATTTTTTAATTATTAGTCAGAAAACTTCTCCTGAAATTTATTTCTGTCTACACTAATGGATATATTTAACATACTGACAATTTAGGTGTATAATAATTTAATTTTTATAATCAATTTATTTTGATAAATAGAAGTCATACTATTTTGTTTAAGAAACCATATATCATAACTGTTTTTCTTTTATGTTTAAAGTTCTAATTTCAGTTGTATTTATTTTATTTATTTTAAACAAATATAACCCCAATACATTAAGTGTAAAAATTATGGATACAACTTTTACAGACTCAAAAATTTGTTTTTTAATTTCATTCTGATTAAGTGAGTTGCTAAGTTTAGAAAAATTAAAATCATTTATATTAGCACATTAATAGTATTACAAAAATAATAGTTTGTCAAAAACTTAAAAAAAAAAAAAAAAAATGGTTACTGATTTTAATATAGAGATGAGGAAAATTATTTATAAGGAATTTCACATACTTCAAAATTATAATGTTACAATTTTTTTATTTTTGTAAAAAATGTTTTTACTATATTTTCAACAAAAAGTTCAAATTAGTTCAGTAGGGATGGAGCGCTTAATTTGTGATGTAGAATACTGATTGGTGTTAGATATATAGTATTTGAAAGTAATGATAATTTATTTATTTTTATAAAACAATTCTGAGCAGAGCTTGATGTAATATATATAACTATTATTTTATATAATGAAAATATTAAAAAAATTAATTCATAAAATCTTATGAAAAATGTATAACGTAATAGTAAAATAAATATTCTGGGAAAATTTATAATTTTTAGATTAATTTTAGATTTGAAAATATTAAAGTTAAATTTTCAATTATTTTTTTGGAATTATAATCACATTTTTTTTTGTACTTTCCAAACATGTTTATTGAAGATTCGAAAAAAAAAGTAGAGTTCTGGTTACATTTGCTATTGAAAAATGGGCACATACTTCAATTTAACAATTGGATCAAGTGTTTTAACTAAAAAGTTGTTTTCAGCAAATGAAAAAAAAAAAAAAAAATAAACAAAATTGTAAAAACACTAGCTTCCTTGCTCTGTTCACAATCGAAAATACCATGTTAAATTGATAGGCATACATTGAATTGGTTGGTACACATAATTTTCATTTACCTATGTATTGAGAACACCTATTTAAACATTGTAAAACGACATCAACTTTTGGTTTTGAAATGATTATCTTTTTATCTTTTAGCTTTGGTTTTTAATTAAATTCCAAATTTGTACATATAATTATTTTTTAAAAATATTCTATAACTATTAAGTAAAACAATAAATAAATTATCCAATAATATTTTTTGCATTATAATGGAGACTAATTATAATTATAACTATTACTTGTTTTGGTTAGTAACTGATATGACTCTTCCACCGGGTATAAGATCATGAGTAGTCAGTTGACCAAGGTGGTTATCAACCACTGAAAAAGTAAGGTCTAATTCTGAAACATCACCTTCGTAATGCTTGACAGAAGTTAAATTTCTATATAAGTCGTTATCTAATGAAGGAAGTTCATCCATTGAACTATATAGTAGCTCTTGAGTTTGTCCTAATAACTGACTTAAAAAGAATGATGCAAATGGAACATCAACTACAATTCCCTAGAAATAATAATACAATTTCATATTATATGAAATTAAAAATAAAAATAAATTTAATTACCTCATAGACAGCTTTACCCAAAATACGGCCAACAAATTCAAATAAGTTCAAATGATTTTCTTGAATATTTGATGATGGTGATGGATATAATCGTTGTTCATCTGTTGTTCGAAATAAATTTAATGATGGGTCAAACACTCTCTTAATAGTTTCTTCAAGGAATTCTATGAAAAATAATTTATAAGTACTGATAATAATGTAATACTGAATAATTTTAAAAACATACCTTTAAATACACCATCTTGATCGATTCCTGCTTCATCTAATCCTTGTTCATTTATGAATTTAACTCTTATTACGCCTTTGAAATTTTTAAGTGGCATTTCAGATACATAAGTATAACCATCTTCAATTATCCGATTCCTGTATATTATAATTTAAAAAATAATATAATTACAATTTTAATTATAATATATTAATTATACCTTCGTATAGTTATAACCGTTGGCTGAAAATGATCATTTTCATATTCATGTACTCCCAATGAAATTTTTTCTCGAGAAACATATTTTCTAAACAGCCGTACACGTGTTTCATGAGAAACTATATGAGGGATTTCTTGTATTAGAATCTATAAATAAAATGTATTATTAATAGTTCTTTTATAAAATTTAATATTAAAAATGCAATACCGAGTATATTTTACGACCTTTTTTGAGTTCATTAAAAAATGAAGAAGTTTTAAGATCACCAATCAGCCAATGTCCAACAGGTGAAAAAGATCTACGACAATCTCTGCGATAGAGTACCATTAAAAGAGTGCGGCAAGAACGAAACAAGCTATTAGAAGAAGAAGCCGTATCTAGAACATCTAAGATATCCAAATTAATAAATAAATATTTAATACTTTTAATTATAATAAAAATAAAACAAATGTTTTACCAAATAAATTTTGAGATATTCCTTTATAAAGGAATATATTCAAAAAACTAGACATTAGAATATAGTCACGCAATACAAATGGTTTTTGTTGCTCATACATTTCTATATCATCAAGAATACTGCAAGAAAAAAATATTAAATATACAATAGAAACTAGATTCACCACTCTGTTATTCGTCATTAATAAAAAAAAAATATATATATATGTGAATGTGCTCAAAAAGTTCTTACTTCTTCGTAAATACAGAATATTGCCGCTCAAAAAGCTCAAGACTCGAAGAAAATAAGAATATGACTGATTATTTTGTATAGTACATATGTTTGTATTATGTTTATATATTTGTAAGTTTATTTTAGCCTACTTTTATATTTATAATACATATGTAAAGTATATGTTTATTGCAAAATTTATGTTAACCGTCATAGTCCCAGTCCCGAAGGTGATGGTTAATACGGTTTCTACTGTATATCGTTTTTAATTTAATGATGCTAATTATTAGTTTGATTTAATAAAAAATATTACTTACGTTATATAATGAGACATACTATCACAAAATAGTTGTAACATATGCAATTCTCCTGAATCGCAATTTTTATCACATTCTAAAATATCTAATAAGTTTTTGAGACCACAATGAGAATCTAAAAATGCCAAAAACCTCCATAGTAAATATAACGTATCTTCATGATAGCATAAACCTAAAATTTAAATATATATTTTATTAAAATACTATGTTTTTTGAAGAAGTGTCATAGGAGACATTGTTTAAATTACATTTGAAATATAAATAGTAAAATTTATTTTCAAAATTAAGTATTTTTGTACAAAGGCCAAGGAAAAATTACAATTTTATTTCATAAGTTATTTTACTTAAGGCGGCTCTATTTTACATAATAAAAATACATTTTTTTTTTTTTTTTTGTCAATTGAAACGATTGATTGAATAGTCCTATAAAGTTTATGTAGACTGATTTATATTTGTTAACAATTGTACGTTTTATAATAAATTTTTTTTCACCTTTTTCTTATTTACCTACTCCTTAAAGATTATTTTATAAAACTGAAAATGGCTAAATATTAAAATATTAAAATTCAAAAAGTCGAATAAAAGTTAATTTGTGGATAAATTCAAATGTTTTCCAAATTAAAATTGTATGGTAAATAGCTAGAATGGACAAAATATGGACACTTTTGAGAAAAATTTAAAATATATTCATGAAACATCAATGATAATTTACAAGTTGTGCTTACGCGTATGTTATCGGTGAGTAATGCTGATAATGTTATTATACAGGTTGCGTGTAGTGATATTTACATACACTAATAATTATTTACACACGCACAATATTTTGGTATTATTTGAAAAATGCCTATTACAAGACCCCTTAAAATTAGCCGCCTTAATAAAATATAATATAACTACTATCGATTTTGTCTAAAATATTCAAAGTTAGAATAAAATAAATTTTGAGACAACTAGCAACTTGTCACATAAATTATATGAATACATCAAAGTTGATATAGTCACTCGATGCTAAGTCCATTATTGTTTTATTTATTAATTATTTTATAGGTATATATAAAAAAAAAAAAACATTTTCTACCCATCTTATACATTCATGCTTTAACACTATAAATAATATTAAATAATCAGAATACCAACCAGTTATTATATCTAGCCTAAGCTGTGTAATTGTCTTCAGACATATAAAATATAAGTTACACGCAGCAACTACCTTTGTACCATGTATACCAGAAAGTTTATAATTTGCTTGACTGGTGCTGGATAGTCTCAAATCAAATGCTTTTCTATTTTAAATAATAATTATTAAAATAATTTTAAAATATAGTTGTAATCACAAAGAAATATACTTGATAATTGCTAATGGATTATTTGTTTTAGGTGGAGGTGATGGCACTTGTTGATTTTCAGGTATCTGTGCTAAAGCATCAATTAAATGACAACGAAGTAACTTTGAACACAAAGTTCCACACCATAATGGAATTAACTGATTTTTTAAAGGTGGAATATTTGGAGAACATCGACAATTTGGATTTGCTGTGAACCAACCAAGTTCAGGATGCCAAACGCTGGATACGTTTGAATGTTTTTTAATTACATTAACTCTAATGGTATCCATAAATGTAGTTAAACCAACCTAAAAATAAACAAAATATTCAATAAATAGGTAGGTTCAATTACATACAGGGCCGTCCCGAAGAAAGATTTTTGGGGTTCGAAAATGTACAAAAATATATATAATACTTTTCTTTAAAACATAAAGTAATAAACTTTATTCCCATTTTGCTGACTACAATCTTAATAATTTATAGTTTGCCGACAAAATTCCAAAATACTTCATAAACACGAATAAACAAAAAAAAAAGGCATCGAATTTTTCTACTATTGGCTGACTGAACTCAATTTTGTCAACTGCTTTCCGAGGTGGGAAGGGGGATAGATACCTCTAAACCCCCCTCGGAATAGCCCTGATTACATATACTTTTGATTGTAAAAACTTATAATAATTTAAAATTAAATCAATTTTGGTAGGTACAACTTTTTTTATATTATATTAATACTTATAATATATCTGTATGGTTTATACCTGGGAGGTTAACAGAGAAAAGAAGAGGAAGTTGTGAATGGTATTTATTTAGAGAAAGCATATAACAGGGTTCCTAAAGAGATCTCTAAATGGACATTAATGAAAAAAGGATTAACATCGATGTATGTGAATGTAATTGAGAATATGTAGAAGGGGGCGAGTACAAAAGTAAATTTTTGTAGAGGATTTTAGTGTCAGTAGGTTAAAATGTATGTTACCACAATATTGAGTATGTTGTACTAGTAGGAGAAAGACCTAAGGAAATTAACAGTAGACGTAAAAGGTGGAGGGAAGCACTTGAAAGTAAAGGATTATGAACTAGTAAGGGTAAAACATAATAATATATAGTGTATAATTTTGGAGAAACAGAACACAAAGTGAATAGGGAAAGGTAAGTAATAAAATTCTATGGGGATGAAGTTGAGAAATTCACGTATTTAGGATTTGTTCTACAGAAGGATGGTGGTTTCGAGGAAGATATGAAACATAAGATTAAGTGTGGATAAATGAAGTGGAAAAGTGTTAGATATTTTGTATGACAAAAGGATCCCAATTAGGTGAAGTGAATTTTAAAATACAGTGGTGAGACATACAATAATGTACAGATAGGAATGTTATGGTGAACGAGTGGAGTAATTAGAGAAGACAAAATAAGAAATTAGTATAGAAATAGTTTCAATAATTGAAAAATTTAGACGGTTTGGAAATGTTTTAAAGAAAGAGGAGACAGAGGCAGTGAGATTAGTAATAGAAATGTATGTATGTAGAAGAAAAGAGGAGAAGAAAATTACTGAAAATAGATGGATGGTGTAAATGCAGATGATGCAGTTAATGCATGATCTAGTTAAGTGGATGTGCAAAACCAAGGTGGCTGACCTCAAAAATAAATAGAAGAAAAAGCAAAGGAGAAAAAGAAAAATACTTATAATTACAAATATAATGAAATTAAAATGGAAAAATACTTACTATGAAAACAGTTGAAGAATTGTTTTCGAAGTGTTCTGTTTCAGCACATAATTCAGCTAAATGTACAATGTTTGCAATTAATGATAAACACCAACTGGGATGTAAACAACGAAATATTTCATCACATTGTCCTTGATCATTTAATAACTGCATCACCTTTTCAAGTAAATTACTTGATTGAAATGTTTCAATAATCTAAAAATATATTTTTATATTTTTTTATGGTTTTATACAACTAAAAATGAAATTAGCATTTTATAGATAACATACTTTATATGAGAGAGTTTTTAAATGCTCAACCAATAAAGGTATTGAATAAATCTTTATAACAAATATTTGAAAAACACTTGTTGAAAAATTGCTCAATACTAAACATCTCCAGCAAATTGTCATAATAGCTGTCATAGCTACAGGTTTTAGTAGTACTTTAATGCCTAATAGACCAGTTATTAATAATGCCTGAAAAGTGTTAATTTTAATAAAAAACTTTAATAAATACCTTTCAATTAGATGATTTTATTTTATACCTGCATAGTATTAAACACATCTTTACTCAATAAGTGTGCAACCAAGTTTTCTGTTAAACGCTCCAATCCAGGTTTTAATCCTTGTAAAGAATTATTTGAATGTATGGCATACCATCTTGTTGTTGATGTAAAAGATACAATCATATGAAGTAAAGTGTGTAAAAAAGAAGAGTCATCTAACGATTTTGGCTGCAGAATAGTTAGATAATTAAGACAAATTGAAAGAATTTCTTTTACATGATTTATCCAGTTAACAGCATGCTCTTTAGTTAAAGCTACTGATATATAGCTATATTTGATAGATTCACTATCCAGACTAAAAATGATGTATCTGAAATATAAAATAATATGTATTCAAGTAAGTTATGATAGGGTATGTTAAGTAAATGGACTAAAAATACTCTAGAACATATCCCTAGAAATAAATGCCCTACCATGAAAAATATTTATATAGGATAAATATTAGGTATAATGTGTTTTTTATACATAATTAGGTTAAAGTAATTTTTTCTGTGAATATTCTCATATACTTGAAATATTTATATCACTGAATTTTTATAAAAAGTTTGAATTATTACTATTTTTTATCCTTGTTATTTTTTAGGTTTTATATTAGTCTGAAAATTTTGATATATCAATATTGAATATTAAATTATTTACTAACATTTAATGTTTAAAAAAGGGGGATAAATGACAATTTCAGAAAATTTTCTTCATTAGAATATTAAGTCAAGAATTTAGGTTGTCATTTAAGAAAAGTATAAAAATAATAAAATTGAAATTTTTCATAAAAATGAATTATTAACATTAAAATGTTACAACTACAAATGTTCAATGAAAAACTCGCATTAACATTTCTCATTTTTATTAAATTACAAATATGTTAGAAATACAAAATAAAAACAAATAATAGCTATCAACATTATTTAGCGCTTTATCTGACAGATTTTTAATAACAGTATTTATACACGTTTTATGAGTTATTAAAAATCTATTTTTTGAATTTTTAAATAACTAATTACCTATCTTAAAAAAAAATCAATATATAAAAATACGGTCAGATGGGACACTAGAAAATGTTGTTAGCTATCATATGTTTTTTGTTTCATCTTTCTACAATATTTTCAAGTTTATTTTATGGTTATGAGAAATGTGTAAACATGTTTTTTTTTAAAACAAATATCGTGATTACACATCAATAAAAATGGTATTGATACAAAAATATTTAAAAATATGTTTAAATTGTTGGATTTTAATTTTTCTTCTTAATAGTACCTATCTATAAAAAAAACAAGATGAATAGAGCAAAATATGTGAGCACATTAATAGAATTAGACTGTATAATATATATAAATAAATACCCAGTTTCTACAAAAAAATTTGTTTTTATTTAACAAATACGTATTTTGAAAACAATGTTCTCATCTTCAGTGTTAAACAACTACAGTTGTTGTTTGTACTTGAGTAGTTGTTTAACACTGAAGATGAGAACATTGTTTTCGAAATACGTATTTGTTAAATTAAAACAAATTATTTTGTAGAAACTGGGTATTTATATATATATATAAATAATTCTACAAGTAACTCAACACCAAAATAAAAAAAACAGACTGTATAATATAACAAAAAATATTAGATAGTTATATTAAATATTAACAAATAAAATTTGTAAGAGAGTACTAAGTAAAACTTAGTTATTACTGTTATTTTGAATCTTGCCTACTCTTATAACTCTTGGTAGCTCTTGTAACTATCATTTTAACAATTTGTTTATTTTATATTTTAATAGCTTTTATAAGAATTTACTATTTTTTTTAATACTAGTAAAGTACAATTAAAAAAACAGTAACTTAGTAGTAATAATTAATTACATTTAAGTAGGTATTTTTATATTTTCATATTTCTATATTTATTATATATTTATATTGACTATATAGGTACTTTTAAATATTAATAATATTAATAATACTATGATTAGGAAGGTTATAATTTTGTAAATTATCAACGAAATATTTTTTTGTCATGTTTGTTATGTTATTGTAAGTAAAATGTTAAAGGAATCAAAAATATATTAGATTATAAATAGGTATGTGTTTAATATTTAATATTATAATACATAATATATTTTTTAAATAAAATATATAGTTTGAAAATGAGCTAATGAATAATATAAAGGAAATAGAAAATAAAATGTAAATATTAGGAAAAAAATGAGAAAATAATGTTAACAAATAAATTAAAAACATGTAAATTTGTTGAATACCTGCAGAGTTTTTCAAATCTTTGTCTATCTCGTTTTTCATCCCAATAAGTTAACAATTTCTTTACAGACAAATAAACATTAATCGCTGGTTTCAAGTCACTGATGTTCTCAAAAGTTTGGTCAAACTGTTGCCTATAATAAAATATAAAATTATTTGTGAAAAATCAAGTAGGCATTAGGCAGTTTCTTTTTCACATCAAAACAAATAATTAGGTAATACTAAAACCTACAGTATTAGGTTTCGTGAACGTTTGCGAACTAGCCATCCTCTGACCAGCGATTGAACTAGAGTAGCAGATTGTTCACGTTTGCGATCGTTTGCTCTTTCTATTCGTGCAGCTCTTGTTTGTTCGATAAACTGCGTTTTGGAATGTTCTCCAAACATCATTCTGATAAAAAATAAGCATAAAGAAACCATATAATTTACTGTTTTAAAATGCAAAATATTGACACTGAATAATATCTTACTTTATTGAATATGTTATTTTATGCTCATACTTTTAATGAAATTGTGTACTTATCGAATACACGAACGTATGGCGTTTTAAGTAAATTAATTTTTGTAATAATAATATCAACGATTGGATTTCACAATTATTATTCACATACTAATAGGTATTGCTTATTGGAGTTTTTTTAAATATAGAAATAATAATTTTTATCATTGAATGTCTTTACTTTTGATGATAAAATAAAAATAATAAACACTGTCTCCTTTTTTTGTTATCAGCAAAGTATGCCAGTTAAGTTGGTAATGGCATTTAGGTTATGTTAACGCTCATTGAAATGTTATCAAATTTAGAATAATATTGAACGTTTTAAAAGGAAATTTTATTTTGTAATTTGTTATATTGTCTAAATTTTGTATTTTAATTAACGAGTTTATTTAAGTTTCGAGTTTTTACCCAAATTACACGAAATGGAGACCTATGATGTTATTGTTAATCAACCTGTTGTTATAGATAATGTAAGTTGTTGTCAGCGTTATATGATTTATGTATAATAGGTACCTGATATTATAATGTACAATTGAAGCTTGAATATTTTTAGAAATTACCTTTCTATCTGCATTTTCACGGATAACCTGATACATACCTACTTATTTTTATTAAATTATTACATTATGGTGTTTCATTAATTGCTTTAGTATAAATTGAAGTTAATATTTGTTGTTATTTGTAGGTACATTTCAGTTTTTAAATATTTTTGTTGCTATTTATTTTAATCTTCTATAATATTAAATTTTATTAAATAATAAAATTATTATTTTAACTAGGCATACCAATTTAGCTAAATAATTGTATGAACCAGTTAATTAGTAAACAGTAAATTAAGTTTATGTTCAAACTAAATTATCTTTAAAAATGTATTCAATACAAAAATAATTAGTTAGGTAGTAGTAATATTAAAATGTGGTAGGTAATAGGTACTTATTTAATTATGTTTATTATTTTTGAATAGATAGGTAATACCATTAAATTATGGGTAATACTATTATTATTTTTTAGTTAAATATTGTTTAGCATAAAAACAATATATTCAACTTATTTCTCCACAGACTTTGAAAAGAGTTTAATATAGGTATTATAAGAAATTAACAAGTGTATTAATATAAAATCTATTCATAAATAATTTTCTACAAAAACTTGATTTATTAAATTCCATTATATTTTATCAACTTTAATTCAATAAAAAATACAGTTTTAATTATTAAAATAAATAATGTTATCCATTAGCTGTATAAAACTAGATAATTAAAAAAGATACTGATTCCAAATTTTATTTTTTATATAAAATATTTTATGGTAGGTATACCTATATTATTATATTATTTAAGGGATTATTTATTACATAAATATTTATATCAATCGTAGTATTTATTTATCTTATCTTATTATTTAGGTATCTTTTGAATTAATAATAATAATTAACCATCTAATTTAAGTCCATGTTTATTGAAAATATGAGTTTAATTCAAAATAATAAAGTCGGTCAAAAGGGGTGGGGAAGCACTTTGGTCCTTGGATATGATACTGGTGATAGATATAGGTATTGAATTTGAAATTAATAATAAATCATATCTTTGATAAAAAGGTTCTGTGTAGAGTTTGGTATAACACTATTTCCCTATTAGCAATTTACTGTAATTTTCTATAGTTTTTTTTATGCTAAGGAAAACTTCTTGGAAAATCAAAAAAACTCTTTAAAAGATCAACTAGAACAAATGTTTTACCCCAAAAATATTCCACTTCTACTCCAAAATGTGCATACATACAAAAAAATAAAATAAAAACATCAGTGTACAACCAATATGTTTCTTGATTTAGAATCTAAAATATATAGTTTTGTTTATTCTGCAGACTTGTGTTTAGAATTTTAACATTTTAGTAATCTATTTATTCAGGACACTGATTTACCAAACGTTTTTTTATGTTTTATAATTTATATGTACCTATATATTTTATATTTATATTTTTTTTGTTTAAATACTAAATACACATCTTTAATATTTACATGTATTGAAAAATAAGTTAGTAAATATTGCTATTAAATATTAGGCACCTTAAAATTAATTAGGTACCTGGTTAATTTTATTTTCTATTTTCTATTTTCTCTTATTATACTCAATTGATGATAGATACTTCATTATAATGATTTTATTTATTAGGTAATTTGTAATTTAAATGATAATTTAAAACTTAAATATTCTACGGATGTATTATAATTTATAATTTATTTACTGAGATTATTCATTTATTATGAATTAATTAAACAAGTTTTAACTGTTCACTAAATATATATTTATTTTAGAAAAAAAATATTTATCTACCTAATACCTATCTATGGATATTTATTTTATAAATTAATTAATATTGTTGAATTATAGGGATCAGGTGCCATTAAAGCTGGATTTGCTGGTGAACAAACACCAAAATGTTGTTTTCCAAATTAGTAAGTAGTTATATAATCATATAGAATTAAGATTTCAATTTAATTTATAATTAATAACTGTTTTATAGTATTGGGCGACCAAAGCATGTTAGAGTCATGGCTGGTGCTCTGGAAGGAGACACATTTATTGGACCAAAAGCTGAAGAACATCGAGGTTTGCTTTATATCAAGTATCCTATAGAACATGGTATAGTCACTGATTGGAATGATATGGAAAGGATATGGCAATATATATATGGCAGTGATCAACTTCAAACATTTTCTGAAGAACATCCTGTACTGTTAACTGAAGCCCCTCTAAATCCACGCCGAAATCGTGAGAAAGCAGCAGAAATATTTTTTGAAACTTTCAACGTTCCTGCTTTTTATGTATCTATTCAAGCTGTTCTTAGTTTGTATGTAACAATGCTTATATAATTATTAAATATTAATATTCAATTTTTTTTTATACAGATATGCCACTGGTCGTACCACTGGAGTTGTTTTAGACTCTGGTGACGGAATCACTCACACTGTTCCAATTTATGAAGGTTTCGCTATGAAACACGGTATTATACGATTAGATTTAGCAGGCCGAGATATATCACGTTATCTTAAGTAATTCTACTTTCACAGTTTTTAATTATAATAATAATATTAATAATAATCATCAAATTATTTTTATATTATACTTAGGTTATTATTAAGAAAAGAAGGATTAAATTTTTCCACATCTGCAGAATTTGAAGTAGTAAGAGCAATTAAAGAAAAAGCTTGCTATGTAGCTTTAAGTCCAGTTAAAGAGGAAACATCTGACAATAATGTATACCAATATATGTTACCTGATGGAAACGTAGTTGATGTGAGTCTATAGTAATATTATTTCTTGTTTATAATTTTTGTCTACTACAAATAACACTAAATATTTATACTTTTTAAGTTCATTGGTAAAAAATCTAATCTTATATAAAACAAATGTTTTAATAAATTTAATTAACGTAATAAAAAGTTAAAAAAAAATTATTTTTCAAAATCTTAATATTATAAAAATGTAAACTAAATTTCAGATTTGAATTACTAGTAGTAAAAAGTAATAAACAATTTACTTAATAAAAATACATTTTCAAATATTTACATAAAAATTTAATTAACTGAGATAAAAAAAAGTAGTAAATACTATTAGGTACTAAACTTTTGTAACATGTGACTAATATTCTTCAATTTACTTAATAATAATTAAAATGAAAATTAATATTTTTTTAAGATTGGCCCAGCTCGTTTTCGGGCTCCTGAAGTTTTATTCCACCCGGATTTAATTGGTGAAGAATGTGAAGGATTACATGAAGCATTAGTATATTCAATACAAAAATCAGATTTAGATGTAAGAAAAAAATTGTATCAAAGTATTGTACTTGCTGGAGGTTCAACTTTATTATCTGTAAGTTAAAAAAAAAAAAATCAATTGTTAATTTTTGTTTATGGCTTATTTATTTTTTAGGGATTTGGTGACAGATTATTATCAGAAATAAAGAAACTAGCCCCTAAAAATATGAAATTAAAGGTAAATACTTAAAACTAATGTTTGTATTTTATGGTTTTAATTTTTATTTTATTAAATATAATAATGATATATTACTCTTTAGAGAATTAAATTATTTATTATACATTGATGTATATGGTTAACATAGTATCATGGTAAACACTAAAATTTTTAATGTGGTTGTTAGTTGTGGGTTTATAGCTAAGCATTGGTGATTTAGTTGATTATCAACGGTGCAAGACCAATGAGAGGAGGAAATAAAAGATGTAATAATATACATATTTCAATATTGTTATATGTATTGTATATATTTTTTTGTTCAATTGTCAATGTAGAACTAGGGATTTGACGCAAATTATTACTTATGAACAAGATTATAATTTTCTTATGTAAATTTCAGTAATAGGATATGTTTTATATTATGTAATTTTTTAAAGTTTATTATTTTATATTTTTAATTATATTTGAATAGTTAATTTTAATTAATTAATACAAAATTATGTTACTATTTGAATATAATTAAATTATTAAATTGAACAAATTAATTTTATCAATCAATATTATGTGTTTTAAGAGGACGTCACACAGAAGATTTTCAAAGGTAAAAACAAAACCAATGAAATGGCATTTTAAAATAATTTTAGAGTCAAAACACTTATTATAAAATTGATAGAAAACAACATAGGAGATAACCTCATCGGCGTTTTTTCAAATATGTTTAAAAAAAGTTGCATTGTCTTAAAAATGGGAGAAAAAATAGTATTTTATACCTTCCCTAAACAGCTTAATGTTTAGAAGATTGTAGAATCATAATCTCTGAAATAATAATTAAGTTTTTATTTTATGTGCTATGAAAATGAGAGTGCATTATCATTTATTATATTTGTTGTGTTCTTTTCGCAGACAAAATATTTAATTGAGGTTCAAATACATTGTGACTCAATTATCATGAATTTGAGTCATATTTGATAGCATTTTTATCAATATACAAAAATATATAAAAAAATCATGTATTGGTATATTTTTGAAATAGATTCAGGATAGAGTTAAGGAGCTAATGATTTTCATAATTATATATCATTTGTTTATAATTTGACTACTTGTGGATTTTTCTAATAACAAAAAGATTCAATTCCACAATACGTGGAATTATTACAAATACGTATTTCAGTAACAAAGCTACCATCTTCAGTACACATTAAAGACTGAAGTCGTATGGTAACTTTGTTACTGAAATATGTATTTACCAAAATAAAGTAAATATTTTTGTGGAATCGACTCTAATTTATTATAATATGATATATTTTTTGTTTAACGTTTTTGTATGGCAGTATAAATACTTAAAAATTTAAATACTAGTACTTATAGTAGTTAGGGTTAAGCATGATTATTTTTAGAAATCCTAGTATAAAATTTGTAGAAAATAAAACAAACAAGCTGTTGTTTGTATTTATTTATTTGTTTTAGCTATTTATTAAATATTCTAAATATAAAATTATGTTCTTCTGAATATTTTATTATCAAATGCAAGTATATAGATTATAGGTATATGTGTTACGATGACGGTTTTCAGTGGTAAAAATATGTTTATGCAAAACTGTTAATACGGGTTTTTGAAGTTGTTTTAAAGTTAAAACACTCATTTTAATATTAATGGAGACAATAATTTGAAGTGAATTTTGTTCAGGTTTTTAAATTTATTAATTTAAAAAATATTTTCTTACATAACTAGCTTTTAACCAATGACATAATATTTGAACGGTTAATATTATCAACTATTGTCTTTGACTGTAACTTATAATATTTAATTGTATATTTATTTATTTTTAAGATTTTGGCGCCTCAAGAACGTTTGTACACAACATGGATTGGAGGTTCCATTTTAGCTTCTTTGGGCACATTTCGACGAATGTGGGTGTCAAAACGAGAATTTTTCGAAGAAGGTCCTCGAGTGATACACAGAAAAACAATGTAACCATTGCTGACTACTCCGTGTTTATGACCCTCGGTTAAACACCACTCACATGATCCCCAGGTATTGTATACGTGGTCAATCATCAATTATCGCATTTTTAAATGACGTCTCATAGAGTAAAGTATAATATGGTTTCTATTTTGAGAGAACGTGTTTTTTGTATACACAGGTACACAAAGTGTTTTTTTTTTATATATAAAAATGATTTTATTGTGATTTGTCATCTTTTCTCCCCTCTTCAACGGGTCTTGTACAGAGGATCCTAACAATTTTCATCATTTAATTTGTTTTCTCTAAGTATATTATTATTATTATTATTATTATTATTATTTGTTTCGCTTTTTAATATGTATTTAAATAATAATAAGTATATACATTTATTATATGGTTAATTTTTCTTTTTGTATGGATATTGCAGGAATATATTTTGAACATTCATATTTTATATGTATAATAGGTATATATGTATGTAACTAAATTAAATAGTTATTATTAGTAAAAATGTAATTATTTAGGTTAAAACCATTCGTTATATATATTATAGATAGCTAATTTGACTATATTTCGAAGGCTGGGCGATTTTTACATTTTAGAGTGTTTTATATTGTATTTAGTTATGTATCATGACTATAGACTTATAATTGGAGAGTACATTGTACGTTTGAATCAAAAGTAACTGTTGACTATCAGTGATTACAATATTACCTAATATAACTATATACAATATAAAGTGTTCTAAAATGCGAACATTTTCCAAATCATTGAAATACAGTCCAGTAAGCTATCTTTAGTATATATAATTAATGATTGAATGATTGTATGTTTTTAACTCTGTTTTACAAAATATTAAATAGAAATAAGGACTACCCATTTCAGCCTGAGTTATTACCTTTTAACTAGATAACTTATAAATTTGCTTTTAAATTAAATTACTTACTTACATTTTAGGTACAAAAGAGTGTCTTGAATATACATGAGTATTTCTAATACGTAATATTATATATATATATATATATATATACATATACCTACCTATATATATATATAATAATTCTGCAATATTAATTAATAATATCTTTTTGTATAATCTTGATAATAGCTTAACCTTAACAGATTCCAGTCAGTAGCATCTGTACATTTATTATATATTTACTAAATAAAATTAATTTATTTTTACTGAAAAAACAAGATCTATTAAACCATCACCGCTGTATATATTTAATATTATATGTGAAGAAACCAACACTCATTGTATTATTTATGTATTATTGAACACAATTCAATTTATAAATTATTTATTTACTAAAAATAAAGACAATTACTTACCAAAAATAAAATATTTTTCCTGTTATTTTGAAACTAAAAAAAATGTTCATTCTAAAATATTTTTAGAAAAGTGTTTTTTCTTATTGTGATTTGGTTTTTCTTTGAGATTTTTTGAAGCCGAGGTGATAGCGTTTTTGATAATTGTCCATTTGGATTCGTGTTTAGGAATTATGTTTTCCACCTTTTCGTTTGTAGTACGGAGTTCTGTAATTCTTTTCCTATACTGTGCAATTTCCAAAAGGTTTTTAAGCCTGTCTATATTTAACATTTGTACTCTTCCTATTTTTATTTTCTTTCCAAAGAATTAAAAGTTTTTCAGTAAGAGTTGTTCCTACTAGATAATAGTCGGTATCTGCGTCTGCACATCTGTAGCTTCTGACATTACTGACCCTTGAACGGTGTTTATTATCTATCATTACGTGATCGATTTGATTTTTGATTGCTGCGTCGGGGGATATCCATGTTTGCTTGGATTAATAATAATTAAAAAAAAAAAATTAATAATAATTTTTTTTTTTTTCGGAATACTCTAGGTACATTTTCTTTTTTATTATATATATAATATATTTAAAAAAGAAAATGTACCTAGAGTATTCCAAAAAAAATTATAAGTAGGTAACAACTAGTTTCGTTTTACACATTTTCTTTTTTATAATAAACTTGTATATTTATTTTTATATTTTTTGTGCAAAATTACCCGATAGTCATTTATAGTGATAAAACTTATTTGTCGATAATATTCAATATATTTCAATTTTCAATTAATAACAAACTGGATAGAGTTCTGTGAGTATACACAGCACCTCCATTAACCACTAGGTGGCACCATACTATTAACCAATAATTGAAAATATTTTTTTGAAAAAATGTAAATAAAAAATAAAATTTAATGTAATATTCCTAATAGTAATAGTAAAAAAAAAAAAAAAAATTCAAAAATGTAAAATTATTATAGTAAGTATACGAATAAAATAAAATCATTAGGTTTTAATTACATTATGCGTAATACATTATCTATAATTATAATATAATTAATTATTATCTATAATTATATTATAATATTCTGTAACAAAACTTTAAATTCTTATCAAACAACTCGTCGATAAAATGATGATAGGTACCTGAAAAAATTATAATTCAGATACAGTTTGCATAACGGACCACCTTGACTGAAAGGGTTATGTGTGTTATATTTAAAATATAAATAATTTGGGGGAACAATCTGCCCTACCTCTCAAACACCGGTGGAAAAAGAACGGGGAGGAGGGGGGTGGAAATGTTCCTTTACCCATTTGTTCACCCGTCATAATTAACTTATATAATATGTATTATAATATATTCATATATGATATCAATATTTATTTTTAAATTTATATATACAGTATGTTTATAATATTTACATTTATAAATAAATATAAATTTTTTTTTAAAAGCGGCCCGGTGAAATGTTAAAATTGGCTCGCCAATAAAGTTTGCACGCCAGGTAATAAAACTAAAATGACGCACCATGCACATCTCTCCACCGTTAGGTTGGACACGAATTTGTCATTTAGACAGACTAGTCGAAATACAACAAGTTACATATCGCACCTAACAGATTTAATTTGTGTCGTGTAAACCTTTAGTTTGGTCGTAAAGGTTTGCAAGGCACTTACAGCTTAATTGTTACAGGCTCCACACACGATCAGTCAAGACTGTCAGTTTGGGTGATTTTCATTTAATATTGACCTTGTATGTTAAAGAATAACAATCATTGACTGATGGATTTTAATTTGACTGTTTAATTTTTGACGGACCGTCATAACTCATAATATACTAGTGACAATCTTGACTGATAGTGTATGGGGCCCTTAAGAGGACATGATACCCCTCGACTCATATAGTGCAAAAACATGACTAGGTACGCAGAATGACGATAATTCGTTTCGCAGCTATGGCATAAAAATAAAAACGCCCCTAGGTATTGTATAATCAAAAGTCAACAACATTTTGAAGGAATGTCATATCCTTTTTATAAAATAGTCCCTATAAAAAAAGTTAAAGCTGTTTGACAAAAAAAAAAAGAAAAGAAAAGAAAAGATTTTTGAGTGTTAGATTGTATGCTAAATAGGTATTTAGTTTATTGAAAAAAACAATATGACATTCCCTCCAAAACGTTGTCAAATTTTGATTTTATAATAGGTGTTTTTGCACATAAACCATTATAGGAAACGAGTAACTAATCGTAATATTTTGCGTATAGGCATGTGTGTTTTTTTTTAAACGAATATCGCAATTACACAGTTACAACAACGAAAAATGGTGTTGACACAAGACTATTTTTAAATTAATTTAAAAATATATTCAAATTGTTAGATTTACATTTTTCTAAAAAATTTCATAAAAATTGCCTGTACAAAAACAACCCCTTAAAAACCGTGTGTATGACGTCTGCCCTTTTGCAAACTATATAATAGGTATAGGTATATTTAAACTTTACGCGACACGAATCGGTATAGATTAGATCTGTTTAGATCCGAACGCGCGCGATGACACGCCGTATTATGTATATGATTCATCACATTGTTGTAAAATATACAATAATGATAATATAATATTACCATGTACTGTATTTATGTGTTTGCGTATATGGCGTGTAAGTGTGGTGATTCATTTCATTCATTCATCCGTTCGTCGAGCTCGGCGCCGCACAGCCCATTCATGCGACTCGTGTACGGACAGTGTGTGTGTGTGTGTGTGTGTGTGTGTGTATATATAGTAAAACTGACGTACACACACGATGCGCTCCGGCCAATTGAATGACGTAATCGATGCCGTTCTCGGAATCCGGAAGGAAGGAAGTAGAGTCGGTGTTAATTTATTATTGTATGATTGTTGACAATATTTATCGTGTGGGCATAATTTGAATATTTTCTCGAGTGGAATAAGAAGAAAAGAAAAATATAGGCCTGTAATAGACATACTATAATATTATACGATGATTCGTATATATTATTATTACTATATAATGCCATTGCCATCATATAATTATTACTTATTTACAGCTATATAGGCGTACCTGCCTAACGGGTGATTTTTTTGAACTTAAGACGTTCCCCCCTCCCCGTCGGTAAGACATTCCCCCCCCAAAAAAAAAAAACAAATAAAATAAAATAAGTATATATTATAATAGAATGCATACAAAAACAGAAATATACATAAATACATAAATGTACAGAATAATACATACATAAACAAATAATTGAAATAATTATATATATAGGTATAATTGAAAATTTGTTATTCGAAAAAATGTAAATTAAAAAGCAAAATTTTACATAATATTGTACAAACGTATTTTGTAAAAATAAAAATGCAAAAATGTATAATTATAATGTAGTAAACAAATAAAATAAAATTATTAGCTTTTAATTACATTTTGCGTAATACATTAATTATAATTATAATATAATTAATTATTAGATATAATATTATATTATTCTGTAACAAAACTTTAAATTCTTATCAAACAACTGATCAAACTGAAAAAATTATTCAGATATAGTTTGTGTAACATACTACCGTGACTGAAAGGGTTATGTGTGTTATTTTAATTAGACTTAGAAGTAATTTGGAAGGAAAATGTCTGCCTAATTTTTTGAACGGGGGGAAAATATCCGTTTATTGACTTTTTTAACGTTCCATTTTATTAATTTTTGAGAATTCGGGAAGAAAACATATGGGTAAATGTGACTTCTTTGATGGTCTGCTTGCGTAAAATTGCATAGTAGGTATATAAAGTATTATAAAACATATTTGATATTATAAATAGGTAAATAGGTTATGCAGAGCAAAAATATAAATAATAGGTAAACAAAATAAGGAACTTCAAGAACTGCAAACATTTTATAAAAAAAAAAAAAAAATACTCAAAATAAATTATCAAATATAAATCTGATTATTCTTAATAAAGATTAATTACCAAGAGAAAGAGTAAATAGTAATATTGTATTTATATAATTCTGAGCAGAGAGAGAAATATCTTGGTTTTACAATGATGTATATCATTAATAAACATGTTTATTATAATTTTTCTGGAAACTAAGTACATTTTGGTACTTTTAAAGAGGTAATTTTTTCGATTGTAGTTTTCTAAAGCATAAAGGGAAATGACCGAAAATAATGGAAAATTATTAGGTGTAGCCTAATAATTAGGTATAGGCAAATCAGAAAATAATTCTACCCAATTTTACTCAGAATTGTGTTTCCAATTAAATATTTCAAATAAGTCCTAACAAATTCAATATCAGATTGCTATTATTATATTATAAAACTGTTTCCAAATTTGAGCATATGGGTGTATATATATTTATATATAATACAATAGGTATCTATAGGTATACCAATAATTAACAATAGTGAAATAAAAATTAACTATTTACTAGAACTTTATTATACAACATAATAATAATAATAATACCATGAATTAGGTATGGAATTTATACTATCCTTATTTATTTAAATAAATCAATGAAATAAAAAGTGTAACTTTTTTACCATAAATTTGATTATTTTATGTTTCTAAATATAAGTTTAGACACCTCACATCCCCGTTGTGTCTGTTTGCCTATCCATATTGTTACTAGTTGGTACAATGGTACAATTGTACATACACACTACATTTAGGAGTTTATTGATTTGGTTACCCAGGAAATAAACATTATTAATTTTGTTTTATATTATTGTTTAAAATACGTTTAGAAACCGAGAATTTAGCACGCTCCCAGAGTGTGCTTTCGCCTAACTTGTTTTTATTTTATCCTATATATGAGTTATGACGAAAATAAATAATTATATAATGCATTTTTTTAAATTTTGTATACCTATATCATCCTTTTCGTTTTATTATTATTGTATATCCATAATATTATTATCTTTACTCAAATGGGTTTTCGAATTCGTTAAACATATTACCTACCCAAGTCCCAAACGCGTGTTATCGGATTCCAGATAAAATTATATTGATATTACACAAACGGGTTGTATAAGTTGTAACCTAATTTTCTCAGTCAATTTTTAGAATGTTATACATTATCATTCCATAAGAATCGAAGAAGTGAAAAACAGTTTATACTAATTTCATAGGGAAAATTAATGCCACGGGAAAGTTTTTGTGAGGAAATATATTTCATAATAGTAAACGAAAATATTGGGAACATATTTAGATGGTATTGCAAGGCATAAACCGGATTTAAGTGACATTTTTCAAGGTTGTTATAAAGTGTTTTGGTATTATTTTTGTTTTCAAATGTTAATAACATTTTAAATAGAATTATTCTCCTAAAGTTATCGATTAGATTGATATTATGAAAAAATATTTATCATTGTAATTGATTTTTTTTACTACATTATAATAAGAATTGTGCTCTTTAAATAATCATGGAATTGGTTGTTCTTGAAATTATATTCAAAATAATTCAGATTTTGATAGTTTTGTAATTTTCAAGTTTATAATGCTCTCTCAAAAGTAGGTATTTAGTATCTATAAGTAAATTCGATATTTTATAAGATGAAATATTGAATTTTCCAATTAAATGCTTAAAATATTTGTATTTATAAATAAGTTGCAATGTGTTGAGAAAAAAAAAAAAATCAATTTTTCAGTAAAAATGTAGTATATTATAATAGTTACTTAAAATTAAATGTAAAAGTGAATAGGTAGCCATATATAATATAAATTCATAAACACAAAAATTGACTGAAAAAATAAGTGTAGAATGTTATGTAGGTAAATAAAGAATCTTCACGGTATTACTAAATATACGAGTATATGTGTACGAATTGTACACCTATCGATTATAAATATTTAATCAATGCTACAATATATAATATATAGGTATATATATATAATATTTATCTGAAATGTTTCTCGTATATGCGGTATATACGATAAGTAAGTACCTACACTTTTTGGTTTTTTTCTTCTGTTGACTCTTGATTCCGACGATCATATTTTGTATGGCCTCGAGTTATTGCAGACATTAATTCATAAATTGCAATCCATCGTAAAAAACATTAAATCTACTTGACAAGTTGGTATTATACTATACCATTGACTATAAAGATATAGTAAATTGTATTTATAATCATTGGTATATTGGTATATATATATATACTACTATACTCTCATTGTCGAGTATTGTATATGTATATAATGTATTAGGTACAATATGTATTCAAGGTCATAATTATTTTTTTATAATTGTAGTTAATATAACAAATTATAGGTAAATATAGTATTACGAGTATATAATAAATTATTATCAACCTAAATTATTCATAAAATGTATACTCTTTTAACTGATATGTTTAGGTACTTACCTATATTTTCAACAACCATAACATAACAAATGATAATTAATCATTTCTCGAGCATTTAAAATTTGTCGCGCATAGGTACAGTTTTACGCAGCAATACATATTGAAATTAATAGCAGAGTTGCTAGTTTCATGAAACTGTTTTTGGTACGTGCTGAAGATGACAATTATATAGATGTTAAAATACGCATAACGCAGTAACAAGTATATTATTTTTGTGATTTTAGGTGTAGTCGTGTCCAGACTTTCTTCACAGATCATGCACTTACCCTCCCCCCCCAAAAAAAAAAAAAATTGGGACAACATATTTTTTTTGGTATTAATTTCTTTCCATAATCAAGTAATTAATTGTTTTAAATTCAAAGTACTAAATGCTGGTTATATAAAAACGAAAGATAATGTTACGAATACCTATATATTACATTATTATTAAAAATGCATCATTTGTATTGAACTTTTTTGTTTAAAATACTAATTACAATTATAATTTTTCGAAAATTTCAAGCAAAATGAAAATCTCATAATTGAAAAATTTTTATATGCATTTTTAAAATGACTTATAATTAGTCTCATTACTATATAATTTTTTGCTAGGGTTGTTTTTTTTTATGAATTAATACAATTTTATTGAAAATATTACTTTTGAATTTCTCATTTATAACAACTTACAAACATCTTAGAAACATGAAACAAAAAACAAATGATAAAAAACAAAATTATCTAGTGCCTTATCAAGCTTTTTCGATACGTGTATTTAAACATGTTTTATGAATTGTTAAAAACTCGAAATGTTTGATCTTTTTTAATAACCATAAATCTTTAAAAAATTAAAATATTATAAAAAACCTTGGTAAAGCGTTAAATAATATTGTTATTTATAATTTGTTTTTCATTTCATATTTATAAAATGTTTGTAAGTTGTTAAAAATGAAAAATATTAACATGAGTTTTTCATTGAAAATTGTTTGCACTGACATCCTCTTAATACTGGGATTACTATATTTTCAGACTAGTATAGAACAAATGTCAACATATATTGATATACTGAAATAAAATTTAAAATTTAAGTTACTTCATAATATTCTAGTCTATATTTTGTCGAAGTCATTACTTTAAATTCTTGAATTACAACATCATAAATAATATTGTTGGTCATTTGTTGTTCTATGAACAAAAACATTAGTGACTCAAGTCTTTCTTGAGCCATTGTGCTGCAAAGTTTGGTTTTCACGATGGGCAATTTTCAAAATACACGTTTGCATGAACAGCTAATCACAGAAATGGTGGTGAAAAATATGATTACATTATAAAACATACAAAAACTTTTTCTATCATTTGTAGTTATTTTAATTAGAATTTTAAGTAGAAATTAATTCAGTTATTATTCGTTGTAGAAGATATAGCTGTTTATTTATCAATACTAAAAACGTTGGATTTCAATAATTGTATCATGCTTATCGTAGTTAAAACATATAGATATTAATTCAACTTGAAGACATCAAATTACTTTAATAATAATGAGAAGCAAAAGAAGATAAAGCATGTTTAAAGCAAAAATAAATTCAAATGTTTTTAATTGGAGAAGCAAATCTTTTGATTTAGCTCTAATGTCTGACATTTTAACCAGTCACATATTTCATGAATAACAGTTATTATGCAAAATAGTTATTTCTTACTGCAGCTACAGATTCAAATCGACAAGGCCACCTTGTTGTTGAAACAGATTTCAATGATATTAGCTTTAAATTTATTTCTTTGGCCACTTTTTCTAAAATAGCATGGCAAATATACCTTTCATATATATAAATATATATAACGGCTCGTCAGGCAATCATTATATTTTGAACCATGGTCACAACTCAGAAATTCACAATCGCCAAAAATTTTTTGGATAATAGATAAAGAAAATATTAATTTAGTATAATAGTAGGTACCTATATTAGCCACAGACATAAAATGCAACAATAGATCCATGACAAAATAAATCAACCTTACATATAAATGTTGCCATGTAATATAGAAAGAAACATGGTAATTCAACCAAAATTTAAATTTGTAACCGATTTTGCAAGTCGACCCGTAGACACGCCTATGATTTTAGGTTTATAATAATGTATTTATGTACTTAGTAGCCAGTAGGTATAACAGTCACAATAGTGCTAAACGCTCAAGTGTATTTTAATAGTATTGTATATTAGGAACTTATATAATTGTTTGGTAATATTACTGGTTACCTGAAAATAGCTAGATTACTCGGCCCGAGAATTTAAAAATGTTTTTTAAAAGTGTAAATTTGTCATACATATACCTATCGTGGTATCACGCGGAACACTGACTTCTGTGGAGTTATCAGTGGTCAAATGACGTCATCCGTTTTGTTTACCTACATCGCAAGTGATCTATCTGTTTTCATAAAACAAAATATCATATCAGTCCCTAAAATTGTATGTAGTTAAAAAGTTAAATTCGAAAAGTTTAATGCATTGGTAGTATGAAATTAGCAAGTGTGTCAATTAAATTAGAAAATTCTACATTCCCACGTATTATAATTTTGATGATAAAAATAAAGGTTATTCAAAGAAAAAAATGGATTAAATGTGTAATACGAAAATCGGAATCTTTACAATGATATTTATTATTATTTTTGAAAACAACTTTTCGACCAGAAAACTTGATTCAATTCTAATTTCAGCATCAAATTTGATAAATATGGGATACCTTTCAGAAGATTAATAAAATCATTTTTTCATTTTTCGAATTTTTATGCTATTAAAAATACTTTTGAAAAACTATTTTTCTGCAGTAGTATTTAAAAATGAATTTAATTACGTTTATTCAAATACTTATACATAAATACTTAACGAATTTGTTTGTGAGTTATCTAATTTAAATAATTTATAAAATATTAATAAATTCTATACAATTCTATAGTAAAATATTATGTCCGGATCCAATCATGATATGTACATCTTCCCGGATATTGCAGCCTTGATTTATTGAGTATGTTCAACACAAAATTTTGACCAAATGACCTTGAATCTGATTTGGGTTTTTTTAATCAGGAAAAAACATTAAAATAAACGTTTTTGAAAAATTTTAAATGTTTTAACCTTTTTTTACTGCATATATATGATTATTATATTTAATGACCTATTTTTTTAAAATAACATTAACTTATGAAGTTTTTGTCTATTAAAAAAATATTATGGGAACGCGAGTAAAATATATATTTCGATTATATTTGAGTAAGTAGATTTTGCTTATAAAACTGATACCTATATATTATTTCAATATATTTTATTGTATCGAAAAAACCTAATTAAATTTTATGTCATCTGTTAATATGATTCAACTCCTTCCCGTACCCCCAAGGATTAAAATATGACCAAATAAGGTAGTTTTGTACATTTTTAAATTTAATTAAAATAAACTTTAGCTTTTATTATTATAAAATTGTATAGAAATTTTATTATAGAACATAATATTTTTAATAATAAATATAATTATAAAATTTCCTTTAAGAAAAAAAAAAATCAAAATATTTCATTAATTTGTCAAAATTGATTTTTCAGTTATTGAAATAATATATGAGTAATGTATATAATAGTTGAATATACGATAAAATATCTTGTATAAACATTATATAAAATTCAATTACCTAATCAAAAGATAATTAGTAAAAATTATATTGAATTTACGGTTTTATTGATATAGTATGATATGTAATATTAAGCTAATAACCCACACAGTACAAATATATCTAATGGATATACAATGGATATACTCTGTGGATATCCTAAATATCTAATGAATATTTTTGTATGTCCGATGGATATCTATTAGATATCCAAATGTCCGTTTTTTAGTCATTTATGGATATCCACAAGCAATATCTAATGGATATTTTTAAACAATATTAAATGGATAAAAATAAATCTGTACACAAATGAGACAAGATGCAGTATAGAAACAAGGTTATAAAAAAAATATATTAATAAAGTAAAAAAAAAAAAAAAATGACAACGATCATCAAGATTCTCCTAACACACCTTCATTCCTCTGTTCCATATAATTTTCTGAATAGAGGATATAATATATAATAATATTTGTATTTACTGTGTAGTAGGTACCTATTTTAGAAAAAATATCAATGATTTAAAACGACTATTATTTCACAAATGATAATAATTTACAACATTTATTTTACATTTTTTTCGATGTATTTTTATTAATTTTAAAGTAAACAAAAAAAAAAAAATATTAGTTTTTTTAAGTTCTTATTATTTCACATTACCAAATCGGCATGGAAATAAATAAAAAAAAACCAGAAAATAAAAGGGACCTATTTTGTAAAATGAGACAAAAAGCGTCCCGTTGAAAGTTTGTCGGTACCTACAATAGACGCAATTCTGAAAAATATCATAAAATATGCACAAAAATAACAAATAAATCTGAAAAACAAATAAAAAATGATTTTAAATTTATTAATAAAATTGTAAATATACATACATTTATAGTGTTCATTATATAAAAAATTGAAAAATACGCCAAACTTACAGATCATTTAAAACACTTGTTTAAATAATATTACATTTATAGAAATAATTTTCGAAACAGTATAATATATTATATTCTATACCTATAGATTATAGAATTACTATATTGAAGACAAAAGCCTATTTTTTTTTAGGTTATTGAAAGTGTTTAGTGGTCGGGTTATTGTAAAATTATATTTTTAAAGAATAGTAATACAACGTATTATAGGTTAATTGTAAATTTTAACATTTGAATAGGTATAATATATATATGTTCAAAATGTATTAAAAAGAGTGTATACCTGTAGGTATAAATATACCAAAATGTTACAAAAAGTAGGCGAATTGCAGTATAATATCACTAATATAATTTTTGTTCCCGGGAAATAAATGGGTATTACCATTTTTTATTCAAATTAAGTAGGTACTAACAAATAACAATTAATGTATACTATAGACATTCTATGTGAGTCTTTTGAATATAAATTATAAATAATTTAATATTTTAATGTTTAATCTAAGGAATTTTTATGATGATCTTTGAATTGCCTATAAAAATTATAAATTCGAAATTTTTCATGAACTATATATACACCGGTGCAATGTTTCAGACGTCCAAATAGTTAAATATTAACTATTAAATAATTATGTATCACCAACATTAAATAAATACATTTTCATTTGTTGTAAAATAAGAAATTATATATATATATATATATATATAAAAAATATAAAAATTATTATTAAATTAAAATATATAAATTTTACATATTTGGATAAATCTAGAATCTTTTACAGGACTCTATAGGATTTTTGGAGAGTTTATAATTTTCTAAAAATGCAAGCCCTCTCAAGGTTCTTTCCCGAACACCACTTTTATGATGATTTCTTCATATCAAGCTCAACGATATACCTACGTCCAAAATATTTTTTATTCGTAGTAGGTTTTAAATTAGTTGTACACGTATATTTTGGAAAATGTGTTTAAATATATTTTTTAAACTTCATTTTTTTTTTTTGTAAATTTTTTTTCACTCAATACGTGTTTTATTTGTGTTATATGATTTTTTAAATAATATTCTATAAACTGTTTCGGGTTTCAGTTTTTTTTTTGTATATTTTCGTCATTTTTTGAAACGCCTACTACTTTGGTACACACCGTTTTAGATGAGTAATCGCGTTTAAAATATAATAATATATATTCAAATCTTGTAGTATACACGACTATTATTGCAGTAGTGACGCGTACTATACTATTAATACTACGTCATCTGTAGTCTGTACCGGTGGCTACGTGTTTGAAGAGATATTTTGTTTACTGAAAAATATCGAAATACGTATTATAAATTATGTAAAAAAAAATATTGGTCCAAACACGTGATATATAATATACAATTATGTATTTAAAATTTATATTATATTTTTGAATTTTTTTTTAAAATTAGGGGTAATTACATTATTGTTTCAGTTTGTTTCTTCAATTGGACGAATGGAACACTACCACTGCAATGGAAATAAAAGTAAATTACATAATATTGTATTTACCCAACATTTATATGAGTAGGTAAATCATTTATTTATTTTTGTAGATTCACGTATATATATTATATATATATATATATATATATATATATATTGGACTACTGTCAAAATATTCCTTTTGCCGGTTTATTTCCGTTTATATATTAGTTTTTAATTAAAATCTGAGTTTTTCTGTCTATATATGCATGTTTACATGCAATACAATATACATAATACATATATGTATTATATTATTTAGTAATTTAGATTTATCAACCGGTTTACTATTTCCAAGGTATCAATCGATTTTCAGTAAGTATAGGTAATGCAAAAATAATTTAAATTTGTCATATTTTTGTTTATATTTCATTGCCAGGTCCCAATAAATTTAATTTAAAACACATGGAGAGAAGTCCACTCCATGAGCGTACTATAGTGTTTCTTTTCTCATTTTGTGTTTTTCTCTAACCATAGTCTAGGAATTTAAAAGTAATTCGATAGTTTCGTTATCATATCGTGGGTGTAAAAATGTATTGTCTTGGTTTTTCAAATTCTCTAGTGGAGAATTTTTAAATTCCAATTATAAATATCTAGATATTTATTTAGACCATTTTGATTCGCTGTAGGTATCAATTTATTCAATAATGATCCATATTGGTTTATTCTAACTTCAAAATAGAATCCATATAAAAATTAAAAATTAATAATATAATTTAATTAGGTACCTATTTTTACATTATATAATAATCATATATCATACTTATATCATATTATATAATAATCATGTTTTTTTTATAATCTTACTGAATTTTACTATTAATTAGTAAATGCACTTTTCACAAAGAATATCATTTATAATGCAAAAATTAAAGTATTAAATATGTATCTATTTAAATATTTTAAATAAGGATTGAATAAGGTTTAATGAGCTTAAATAGAATAAAGTTAAGAATAGGAAGAGAGGACCAGAAGGACTTTTAGTTTTCGAGCAAATAGAAGAAGCTATTTTTTACTTTACTTAGTGCAGTTTTTCGAGTGGCTATATAATAGTACAACAGTGAGTAGTGACCAATAATAGCATTTATTCGATAGGAATAAAAACTCAAGTAATTCACAAAATGCAATGACGTTTGTCTGGCAAGACACATATTTTATCTGGAAAAAAAAAAAATGATGGCGTTATTTATCGATAGTTTTAAAGCCAAACGCTGAGGTTCTTGGCAGACACCATAAATTTTGGATAAAAACGAAATAAGATGCGCAAATAAATTCGTTGTCTTAAAGGCTCTTTGATATTGTATATTATATAAATAAATACACTTACCTAGTTACGCGAGTTCTGAGAAATAAGCCGCTCGTTTCGTTCAGGTCGTAACTAAACGTAATTTATAGTTTGTTAGAACTTGTAATGTGCTCATTTTTAAATATAATACATATTTTCAAATTAGTTGAAAAACGTGATGGAGGAGGCTAGCGAGAGGGTATGGTATCTGGATAATTATCAGATCGTCATAGATTGTCGTAAATGTGGACGTTAAATAATATATTATGTTAATAATTGTTAGTCGACATATAATAATATAACAGGCAGGGCCGTAGCAAGACCCAATAGCGCCCCTGGCAATGAACAGAGTTTGCGCCCCCTCCTCAATCACTGTCATTCCTATGAAATATTTGTGGTAGAGTAATAAGAAAAACAAGGGCTTTTCACAAATTTGTTGATTGAACTGTCCAAATAATTGCCAACCCAAAATTTTTTT